>CM057344.1:165185800-165447069 GCA_030015575.1 Agapanthus africanus
TCTACGTCCTGCGTATTTGATACCGAATCAGGATCCCAGATATGTAATCTGTTACATAGGGCTACAAAAAGGTAGAGAACTGAGAACGGGTGATAAGTTTCATGAGACAGAAAACGGGGCAAGTGTTGCAGCCAAGTCTGTTGGTCACTGTCACCCTGTATTACCAATACATTGATTCTGAACGAATATTATTAGATACCGAACCTGATATACAAAATCATATCAGTCTCTTTATTAGTAAAGAAAGGATATAATTTTGTATTGTTGGATAATGTTTTGAACATTTCCTATATCAAAAGTTGATCGGTTCAGGCACGTTATCTAAAAGCATTGATGTTCTAAATCAAACTACAGTTCTTAGTATACGGAACACACACAAGAGGAAGAGTTCAAAACTGAACGAATCCTTCTTGAGGTATTGTAGACTAGGTCATATCAATGCGACCTGACTGGCTGAAGTTACATTTAGATGCATATTTTAATTAGTTTGAATTTACATCTTGTGAAACTTGCCAGCCATGTCACAAAGATAAGATGACCATAGCTCCGTTTACTGGAAATAGAGAAAGAGTTAGTGAATTCTTAGGATTGATACATGATGATGTATGTGAGGTCCCCTGTCTACACATGCCAGGACTGGTTCTTTATACTTCATTACATTCTCTAATGATCTCTCAAGATTCAGACATATGTTCCTGTTGAAACACAAGTCAGAACCTTTTGAGATATTCACAGAATATAAGTTAGAAGTAGAGAACCAATAAGGGTATAAGTATTATGTCCTTTGATGAGATCAGGGAGGAGAATACTTGTGCATGGAAATCCTGGACTATTCTAAAGAAGAATGAGATTCTCTCTCAGCATTACTCCTCCGAATACACCATAGCACGATGGTATATCGGGGCGGAGCAATAGCACCCTATATGATATGGTGTGCTCTATGATGAGTACTACTGAATTACCTATTTCCTTTTGGGAGTTATGCACTTGAGAAGCTGCATACCTATTGAATAGGGTTCAAATCAAATCAGTTGCCTACCACTCCATATGTGATATGGTATGGGAAGAGCCCATGTCTTAAGCTAGTTAAGATTTGGGGTTGTCCGGACTATGTCTAAAAGCAAAATCCGGACAAACTCGAGGCAAGGTCTGTAATGTAGAACTGGAAATGTTCTAGCTATACAAACTACAGCAGATGATTTGATAAAACCAAAGGATTCAATAGTTACCAACGAACCTCAGCCTCTCCGCCGATCTAGTAGGGTTCCTCACCCACCTGAGAGATACTTCGGTTTCTCTATGACAGTGGGAGCGAGGATTGCATCATGAGATGATGACCCAACTAGTTTCGAGCAGGCCATCGAGAGTAGGGACTCTGTAAGAATGGTTGGATGCTTAGCGATCTGAGATGGGATCCATGTACACCAACAAAGTATGGACTTTGGTTGCTATATCTAAAGGGTTAAATTCCCATCAGGAGCAAGTATATCTTGAGAAGATTACTAGGTGTAGATGGAAAAGTTGAGACTTTCAAAGCTAGACTTGTTAAAGGTTTTCGTCATTGACCAGGCGTGGAAAATGATGATACCTTTTCAAGTGGCTATGCTTAAGTCCATCCAGATCCTACTTACCACGGCTACATACCATGACTACGATATCTGGCGGTTGGGTGCCATGACTGCTTTTCTAAATGATGTTTTAGAAGAGAACGTCTATAAGTACACAGCCAGAGGGCTTCGTAGATAGTGGGAGCAGCGGAAACGTGTACAAGATGCTTTATAGGATAAAGCAGGTATCGCGGAGTTGGAACATCTGTTTTGATGTGTTAGTCAAAGAGTTTGACATCATCAAAATGGTAGATGAACCTTGTATATACAAAAAGGTAGTAGGGAGTATAGTGACGATCCTCGTAGAGTACGTGGATGACATGCTCTTGATAGGGAAGGAGTTTCCTATGCTACGCTCGGTCAATCTCCGCTTATCACAATGATTCTCCATATGGGATCAAAGTGATACCTCCTAAATCCTGGGTTTTGGATCTATGAGATAGATCTAATTGGATGTTAGGATTCTTACTAGTTGTAGTGAGATGGTATCAATCGATCCTGGGGAGAATCGCTGGAAGGGTTCCAGGGTGATAAGGTCGACTGAAAGTCAGTCGGAGGCATTGTCTTTACCCTCAGAAAAGGGACGGTATGTTGGAAGAGTTCCAAGCTAGATACCGTGGCATACTAGAAGATAAAGGCTGGATACATCGCTACTTAAGATGCTACCAAAGTGGCTGTCTGGGTGTATATTTGTTCATGAGATGAACTTAGTTCCTCCCATTGTGTGACAATGGAGTTGTGGCTTATGCCAAGGAACGTCCGTCCCATCAGTGATCCAGACATATTCTAAGGCAGTATCATCTGATCATGGAGATAGTTGATCTCCAAGGTGATCGAGGTCAGGAGAATAGACTCAGAGGACAACACGGCGGATCCACTCACAAAGGCCTTTTCCCAGAGAGAGACTTTTATGGGATGGTTGAGTATGAGATACTACAACCACTGCTATCAGATGGCCCTAGTGCAAGTGGGAGATTGTTAGTTATATGTATGCCCTAAAGGCCATTACTATACATAGGATGTATATTGTAGTGGATACTTGGACATATATAGGGAAGACTTTCTTGCTCGACATGATAGTATGCTATCTGGTTGCTCTTTACCTTAACGTGTACACTGATTGTCTCTCTGATACATGTTGGTAAAGCCCTTAGGATGTGTACTTGACTACCTGGACTATGATGCGGATCATACTAGTGGGGACATGGTAGTCCATAAGTACATCCTTCAAGGTGCCTAGTCGTGGGTGTATCGAGACGGGGCATCGATATACCAGAGTAGACTAGCGTATACCTTCTCGACCATACAGATGGGCGATGGATGATCCCATATCCATTGGTGTTTGACATCAGAGATGATATACGGGTGCTTAGTGGAGACTGGGTACACTGGACGGACTCGCCGAGAACTCCCAGATGGTATTATACCTTACGTCAGATGGCAGTTCTCTGGTGACACTGGTACAGAGTAGTCTGTTGACCCGAGATCGTCATAGAGTCTTGTGTGGTTCCCACTGTGCTTTGATTTCCACCTTACCACGTCCAAGAGGGCGTGCAAAACGGTGGTTTTTGGGTACAGTCCCGAGTCACATGGAGGCAATGAGCGATAGGAGGGGATTCGTCTCTCCCGGTATAGGGGGTTGATGTTGCGCTGTGTTCGATTGGCTATAACTGGAAATCCTTGGCCAGGGTTGCTGAGATTTACTGGTAAGTGTTACCAGTAGTTTCTCGAACTGTTATAGACCTCATATCGACACGACTTATCGAGCTATTGGGGTCTGACGTTTACCACCCCTAGGCGAGATATGCGACATATCAGACGACGAGACCGGACTGTACGGTAAGTGTTACTGGTTGTATTCACAGGAGTATGAGCGGGCTTGCTCGTTGATCTTCTGATCGCTCAATACCCAGGTGGCCATTACGTTTAGCAGACCGCTTGCGGCTTGTGGGTGTTTGATATGATCATCACCTGCTACCGGCGTATTGACGAGTCTTTAGAGTCCTACACAGAGGTTTCCTGGCTCAAGCAAAACGAAATAGGAGCGCATATGAGATATGTGCGGGACCGAGAATAATGCGTGTATGTGATACCGTATTCTATTCTCGCGATGAATGTATCGATTGTTTGTATGCGATATAACCTAGTTATCGAATCAAGGATTGATTCGATAAGCCGATACATTGGATATTAGTCGGTTATATGCGATATGACCGGATCGTTAAATCAAGTGTTGATTTAATGATTTAATGTATAATTATATATTTGATATATTACTTTGCATTAACTAATATTTGTTCACTTTAAATGGATTTTCTCACTTGATGTACACAAGTTGTATATGTGATATACTTTTGTGCACTTATTTGTATCATGTTTGATGATACATGCTTACTTGTGTTTGTGTAAAGATTAAACCATGGTTATCTAAATGGTTAGGGTTTTGATTTTCATATCTATTTATTTATTCATTTATTAAGGAAAAGATAAAGAGAAAAATGGTGGTTTTCTTTGTTTGTTGTTGAAGCTTCATGAAGCTTTGACTAAGTGACCATTTTGTCTCATGCTTAACCCTAACCATTCCACCTAACCATAGTCTATTCTCTACACATAACCATGGTTAGTATATGATAAGTATTCATATTATTTTCCTTTTTAATATAACACTTATCATATTCTTTCTTCATCTTCTTCTTCTTCTTCAAGAAGAAAGCTTGCCACCATCAATGGCAACTTGAGAAAAAGAGTGAGAAATCCAATTCTAAAGTGAACCCACTTCCTATTTCTTCATCCTCTACCTCTTGCCAAGTAGTATAGGGTGTTTTCTTCACAAGTTTCATGACTTGGTGAAGTGGGAGCTTGATCTTGTGATGCCTCGACGTAGATCATCTTCGGCATCGAAGTCGATGACCTAGCCCGCCCATTTCTCCGATGAAGCCGACGCTAGCATCCGAGATCCGATATGGACAGCGAGGGGACGTCTACGTGGAGCTAAGGAAGTGGAGAACCGGATCTACAAAGGTTGTAGCCTCTTTCTTTTAGTTAGGTTGTTAACTAGTTTCACTTTTCGCCAAAATTCTAGTTAACGATCCGTATTAGGGTTTCTCGGCACCTGTAAAATTTGAATTTGGCATGGTTGATGCCTTGTGAGACCTCATGGATGTGCCTAGGAACCCTACAAATAGTGCTTGCAATGAATTCCATAACCATGCTTTATCCATGCCTCCTTTTACTACCTCATTTTCTATTTTCAAGAAATAGAAAAATAAGCATGATGAGGTGTTATCTTCTAGAAGGTATTTTGTATAAATACAAAATACTTTCTACCGTATATACATACCCGTATTCGTACCAAAATACGAATATCCAAAAGATAGAATAATACCACTAAAATAATACTAGCATTAAATCAATATCCGATTAGTGAACCGGCCTTATCCTAAGCCTGCCAGTATTTACCAACCATCCGATCGAAAATCTGGATAACACTAGAATATACATATCAAAATATATACACGTAAATTATTAAATCAATACCTGATTTAATAATCCGGTTTAAACCTAAGCCGGCTAGTATTATCATTCGATTGGAACCCTGCTCGATCGAAAACCTAGATGACACTAGAATATACACATCAAAATGTGTATATATAAATTATCAAATCAATACCTGGTTTAATAAGCCGGCTTAATCCCAAGCCGACTAGTATTATCATTCGATCGAAATCCTGCACGTATAAATATACGGCCACCACATCGTTTTTCCTGAATCAGAGAAACCCTCTGTGTGGGACTTTAAAGACTCGACAGTATGCTAGCAGTGGGTTTAACCATAAGCACGTCAGTGGCACTAGCTGTATGTAACGGCTATCCAGGTACCTGTCGAAAAGAAAGCCGACGAGCAAGCTCATCCGGACTCCTCCTGAGCCTATTTGTGACAATCTTCATACAGTCTGGTCTCTTCATCTAAGATAATCGCATACCGGGTCTAGAGGGTGGTAAACGTCAGACCCCTACTGACCTAATAATTCATGTCAATTTAGCTCAGGACCAATCCGAGAAACTACTGATCTAACCATCAGTAAATCTCAACCGTCTTAACCAAGGTCTTATGGTTCTGGCCAACTGGACACAGTGCGATATCGACTCCCAATACCGGGAGAGACGAATCCCTAACAATTACTCACTGCCTCCATATGGCTCGGGACTGTACCCAACCAAAACCTGTTTGCACGACTCAGTAGAGCCGTGGTAGGGTAGTGGTCAAAGCACAGTAGAAACTCACACGAGACAAATGATGATCTCAGGTCCTAAGACTAACATGTACTCATTTCACCTGAGAACCGCTATCTGACGATAGGTATAATACTGTTTAGAGGTTCTTGATGAGTCCGTCCAGTGTACTCACCCCCAGTAAACACCTGTATACAATCTTAGGTGATCACACCAATGGTTGTGGGACCAACCACCGTCCCTCGTCGGGGTCTAAAAACGTATACACAAGTTTACTGTAGAGTATCGATGCCTAGTCTCGATACTCCTGCGACTTGGGACCTTTAAGGATGTGCTTATGGACTACCTAGCTCTCACAAGTATGATCGCCATCATAACATTGGTAGTCAAGCAAAATCTTACGGGCTTTATCAACATGTAACCGCCATATATTATATCAAGTATAACATATGCACATATTAAGATGAAGTCAAACTATAATAGTATACTACTGTATCGAGTCTTTATTAATATATGCAAGCAATATAAAGCATTAATAGAAAGAAATACACATATCAAGATAAAGACAACTCAAATGATATAGTATATAAAACTGAGCAAGATTGTCATGTACAAACATATTCCTAATATCCTATACAATGCAGGCCTCGAGGGCATACATATCCAACAATCTCTCACTTGTACTGAGGCCTGTAATTGGCGTACCGAATACCCAACGTCTGGTCTAAGGCCAATTGTTGGCGTACCGCAAACCAAACATCTCAAAAAGTCGCTCGAACTGCGCTTGAGGAAGGGCCTTGGTAAATGGATCCGCCGTGTTGTCTTTTGTATCTACTCTCCGGAACTCGATCTCCCGGCGATCTACGATCTTCCTGATCAGGTGATACCGCCTTAAGATGTGTCTGGACATCTGATAGGACCGTGGTTCCTTCGCTAAAGCTATAGCCCCATTGTTATCACAATACAAACGTATTGGATCTACAATGGACGGAACCACCTCATGTTCAGTAATGAACTTCTTCATCCAAACCGCTTCTTTTGCGGCATCATTCGTAGCAATGTATTCAGCCTCCATCGTCGAGTCTACGACGGTGTCCTGTTTAGAGCTCTTCCAATACACCGCTCCTCCATTGAGGGTAAACAAAAAACCCAAGATAGACTTGCTGTCATCCTTATCACTTTGGAAGCTTGAGTCGGTAAAAGACTCGACCTTAAGGTCTCCATTACCATATACCAAGAACATCTCCTTAGTCCTTCTCGGATACTTGAGAATGTTCTTCACAGCTATCCAATGATTCTCACCCGGGTTTGACTAATACCGGCTCACTACGCTAAGCGCGTATACTACATCTGGTTTGGTACACAGTATAGCATACATTATAGATCCTACCGCCGAAATGTATGGTATAGTGCTCATGCGAATCCTCTCCTCATCAGTCTCGGGAGACATCTCTTTGAAGAGGGTGGTTCTGTGCAATGCGGGTATATTACCATTCTTGGAATCTTCCATACTAAATCTCTTTAGTATGGTCTCTATGTATCTGGACTGTGAAAGTCCCAACAATCTCTTGGATCTATCTCTGTAGATCTTAATCCCCAGAATATAGGAGGCATCATCCAGGTCCTTCATGGAGAACTTTTGTGACAAGAACAGCTTGACCGATTGTAGCATACGAATGTCATTTCCTATCAAGAGAATGTCATCCACGTATAGGATGAGGAATACGATAATTCTCCCTACAATCTTCTTATAGATACATGGTTCATCTTTGTTTTTGATGAAGTCAAATTCCTTAATTGTTTCATCAAAATAGATGTTCCAGCTCCGCGACGCCTGGTTTAATCCATAAATGGATTTAAGCAACTTGCACACCTTTCCGCTGCTTCCACTGTCTACGAATCTCTCCGGCTGATCCATATAAATGCACTCTTCTAAATTCCATTTAGAAGGGTCATTTTTACGTCCATCTGCCAGATATCATAGTCATAGTAGGTAGCAATGGCAAGTAGGATCCGAATGGATTTCAGCATAGCCACAGGAGAAAAAGTTTCGTCATAGTTCACTCCTGGTCTTTGACAAAAATCTTTTGCAACAAATCTAGCCTTATAGGTTTCCACCTGTCTATCTGCACTAATCTTCTTTTTGAAGATCCACTTGCATCCAACAGGTTTTACCCTAGGAAGAGCAACATCCAAAGTCCAAACTTTGTTGGTGTACATGAACTCTATTTCGGATTGCATAGCATCAAGCCATTTTACAAGGTCCTACTGTTAATGGCCTGCTTATAACTAGTAGGATCATCTTCTTCCAAGATGCAATCCTCTCAATCCCCATCTATGAGAAAACCGTAGTATCTCTCGGGCGGACGAGAAATCCTACTAGATCTGCAGAGTAGCTGAGGTTCTTTCGGGATTACTGAATCTTGAGGTTCTACCAATTCTTTAGTTTTGGTTTGTGGTTCCATAATTTCTTCCAGTTCTATCGTGTTCCCATTAATTTCTTTTGCAAGAAATTGCCGTTCTAAAATGGTGGCGTGGCGAGCAACAAACACCTTCTGTTTCTCGGTGTGGTAGAACAGATATCCTGTCGAATGTTTTGGATATCCAATAAACATACATAAAACTGAACGTGCCTAAAGTTTGTCCGGATTTTATACTTTAACATAGGCCGGACAACCCCATATCTTAATAAGTTTAAGATAAGGTATTTTCCCACTCCATATTTCATATGGAGTCTTAGGCACAGACTTGGATGGAACATCATTCAATAGGTATACTGTTGTCTATAGCGCATAACCCCAGAATGATAAAGGTAACTCCGCATTACTCATCATTGAGAGAATCATATCCAATAGGGTACGATTCCTCCGCTCCGATACACCGTTGTGCTGTGGTGTATACGGAGGAATAAGCTGAGAGAGAATACCATTCTCTTTTAGTATTCTAGGAATTTCGTGCTTAAGTACTCCCCTCCACTATCAGATTTGAGGATCTTGATACTTTTGCCAGTCTGGTTCTCTACTTCTTTCTTATATTCTTTAAATTTCTCAAAAGCTTCAGATTTGTGTTTCAAAAGATACGCATATCCGAACCTAGAGAGATCGTTGGTGAATGTAATGAAGTACGAGAACCCACCCCTCGCATATATAGATCACTGTGTATGAGTCCCAAGAGCTCTGTAGCTCTTTCTCCGCGTCCGGTGAACGGAGATTTGATTATCTTTCCTTTGAGACAAGACTGATAAGTTTCATAAGATGAAAATTCGAACGTATTTAAATATCTATCCTCATGCAACTTACTTAGTCTTTTCTCACCGATATGACCAAGTCTACAATGCCACAAGTAGGTTTCATTCGTATCTAAACTTTTCCTCTTGCGTGTGTTTTGTATGTTGAAGACCGTGTTTTGATTTAGAACATAGATACCATTACACGGTATACCTTCTGCAACCAATACCTGATTAAGGTAAATGTTCATGATATTTCTATCTAGAACAAAGTTATATCCATCTTTATCAAGTAAAGATACTAATATGATGTTGCAAAGCATGGAAGGTATATAGTAACAATTGTTCAAAATCATAGTATTACCGCTTGGCAATACTAGGTGATATTCACCGACGGCAGCAGTATCAACCTATACTCCGTTCCCCACTCTGAGGGACATATCACCCGGTCCAACCATTCTACTTTTTTTCAATCCTTATAATAAATTACATATGTGAGATCCTGATCCGGTATCTAGTACCCAGGAGGCAGGGTTGACCGAAAAACAATATTCAATAACAAATATATCCGAAGAAGACGCATTAGGATGCTTCTCCTTCAATAGGGTTATCTGGAATTCTTTACAGTCCTCCTTCCTTTGCTCATACTCATGACATTTGTCACAAGTTAGAGCCGAACCGATGTCCCCTGGCCCTGTGTAACAAGCTGGTTCGGTCAAGTCAAACATTTTATTATCTTGATTAGGGCATGAAATGGTTGCTACCTGGAGAGAGAGAGAGAGAGAGAGAAGAAACACTCAGTGTGCGCTCTTGCAAGATCAGATTGGTTATTAGTTTATTTAATCAGGATGGCTCCCACCGTTTCCTCGAATTTTCCTTCAACCTTTAAAAGGAAAACTAGTTGGGATCATTCGCACCTCACAAGTTCGCTAACCGTTCAGCCAGGTGAGTGTTGGTGCTCCGAGGGAGGTTCCCCATGCTCTCGCACGGACCTAATTAAAATAAACCTCATTTTCGCATAGGCGTAGCCCTGTTAACACTTTTCTAAACACCTAATAGCTTAGCAAATTGTGAAGTGAAAAATATCTTCCAAGAGCAATCCTACTCATCAGTGGGATAGGAATTCAACTATCATCGCGTGATAACCTAGATGGAAGCCACTCTACTTACCACACTGCAGAAGGTATGCAACACTATTAAATTTCCTGTATATTTGAAACTCCCGATGTGGTTTTTGCCCCTAGGACCCAAGTGACCTTGACTGAGCCAACATATCAAAGGGTCCTAGTCAAGTTCAACCTGTCATTATCTTGATTGCATTAAACCCATCCGTACAAGTCCTTGACTGAGCAAAAATGACCGTACGACTGTCCTAACCAATCGCATCTAATGCTACAGAAAAATACTACATAGCTACCGAACACTACGCCTCGGCTGAGCACGACATACGTAGCACGAATACTAAGCAATACTAATATGAAATGACGGAGGGCTGCGACTGTTTTTTGGCGAAAAACTTTTAACGTAATGAACTTGATATTGTTGAAGGAACCGAGCAATTTTGCAAATAAGTGGTTTAGGCTCCGCTTTTGAAAACTAGTGGTTTTGAAGAAAACCGAGTAATTTATAGTAATATAAACTTTTTCTCAAGAGGTCACTCCCCGTAAAGGGATCTAGGCTCTTGCCTCCTCGAATGAGGTGCTGGATATTCCTAACTGAATACCACCATGCAAAGCGAAAGAACATGACTACAGTTTTTCGAAATTTTTCCAACAACATCTTTCAGGTTTCTTTTCTTGTATTAATTAAAATTAACGCGGTCCCATCAATTAATTCTTATCACACCAGAAAAGAACGAAAATAAAATGTACGTATATACAATCCACATTCACCACGGGGCCCCGTCATGCACCGTTAGGTTACTTAACTACCGGCAGAGCGGGGGCAAGACTAACGCGGATGCAAAACATATACAACATCTACTAGTGTGTGTGTGTGTGTGTGTGTGTGTATATATATATATATCCATTCATCCCAGGCATGATATAAGCATAATCACAGAACAACAATAAGCAACATGGAATATCGGATAATCTTAGAGCCCCGGGTTTCATTTGAGCCACAAATGAGACCCGACGTTCCCGGTTGTGTGGGTAGCCTATGCAATGAAAAACCTAGACCCCTACGAGTGCGGCAAGATACCCGCCAATCCCTAAAGTGAGGCAACCCCAATCAACAAAGTGAATGTGCCACCCAGCACTTCACGGAATCCGGTAACTTGAGCACCCCTCCATGGGTCATCTTATACCCCTTACAAGTGCGGTGAACAGCCCGTCAATTCTAGAGTAAGGCCCCCTCCGTCTCAACACCATGAGATGCGGGCCCGTTACCCTCTAGAATCCGGCTATTCGAGCACTCCTCCGCGGGGTAATCCTAGTGCAGAAAAGAAAAATATATATACAATGGTGACATAGAACACCTATACTGATCATGGCATAAACCCGACCTCAACCCGGTCGTGCCCTAATAAAAAAATATACAAACTGAAAGAAACGACAGTCCACATGTCGGACGCTCACCCTGCAATAATGATATATAAATGAATCAACACTGTACATCTACCATTACACTCTAGGCTATCCACCACGACAATCCATCCACATCATCAATGAAACACAGAATATCAACGTGAATATCATGTTCGTAAATCTATCTGATTGTACATATAGCAATCAGTCGGGTTATACCGCTCCATGATATTCACGGTCGCAGAAACAAATACACAGAAAAGCAAGAATTTAGAATTTCGATCGATTAAAACTTTCCGCATTTACCCCCATGTACAAACCAGTACATAAACAAATTTGGGCAAAAACCAAATAGACCAAAAATCACATTTCCATGTAGTTGAACCCCAGAAAAAATTTGGAGCACCGTAGCCACAATTAGGCCGCGGATCCGCGGCCATATGACCTATTTGGCCGCAGAATAGCGGTCCAATTTGGTTATCAGGTGCTCAAAATTTTTTCTTGGCTCTGAAAAAGCCTGCACATAATTTTAATGTGACTGAAAATATTTTTTGAACATTTTTAAAATTCGAACAGCGAGCAAATTTCTGGAAATGCGATTCGAATAATTTTGTCGATCGAAATTCTAAATTAGTGCAAATTAGCTAGTTAAGGTTTATGGACCGGCTCTGATACCATATTGGGTTTCCTAGCACCCTGATCATCTACTGCGGCCGTTGCGGAACGAAAAACTTTGACTTTTAAAAAATCCGGCATTAGAAAACACATCCTAGAATCTAACCATACACCGAAACTAGCTAGCTAAAGAGATCTAGCTACTGTGATAAGGAGTTATACCTAGAGACTCGTGTCCTTCAGGTCTTTACTACTTTTCTTAAGCTCCTTAGGCGATCTTGATCAAACTTGATGGCCGGCCTTCTCGGTCCTTAATCCAAGCTCCTACCTCTAAAAGAAGTAAACTAGATAAACTAGTTTGCTAATCTAGCTTGCTTAGTTGATGCGATAATGTTTAGTGGTAATTTTCTACCTCAAAACCCTTGTCTCTCAACACATAAGAATGGTAGGGTTTAAAGATGAGAGAGAGCTCTCAAAGATGAGAGAGAAAGGAAAGTCAAGAATAACTCTCACTTGAGAAGAAGAATGGCTAAGCTCTTTTGTATAAAGTATTTTTTCTTCATTTAAAACACAACCATACTTCAATAGTGCTTGCAATGAATGCCATAGCCATGCTTCATCTATGCCTCCTTTCACCCCCTCATTTTCTATTTTCAAGAAATAGAAAAATAAGCATGATGAGGTGTCATCTTTTAGAAGGTATTTTGTATAAATACAAAATACTTTTTACCGTATATGCATACCCGTATTCGTACCAAAATACGAATACCCAAAAGATAGAATAATATCACTAAAATAATACTAGTATTAAATCAATATCAGATTTAATGAACCGGCTTAATCCTAAACCCGCCAGTATTTACCAACCGTCCGATCGAAAATCTGGATAACAATAGAATATACATATCAAAATATGTACACGTAAATTATTAAATCAATACCTGATTTAATAATCCGGCTTAATCCTAAGCCAGCTAGTATTATCATTCAATCGGAACCCTGCTCGATCGAAATCCTAGATGACACTAGAATATACACATCGAAATGTATATATGTAAATTATTAAATCAATACCTGATTTAATAATCCGGCTTAATCCCAAACCGGCTAGTATTATCATTCGATCGAAACCTTTACGTATAAACATATGGCCACCATATCGTTTTGCCTGAATCAAAGAAACCCTTTGTATGGGACTCTAAATACTCAACAATACACTGGCGGTGGGTTTAACCACAAGCACGTCAGCGGCACTAGCTGTACGTAACGGCTATCCAGATACCTGTCGAAAAGAAGGCTGACGAGCAAGCTCATCCGGACCCATACTGAGCCTATCCGTGACGATCTTCATACAGTCTGGTCTCTTCGTCTAAGATGATCGCATACTGGGTCTAGGGATGGTAAATGTCAAATCCCTACTGACCTGATAAGTCGTGTCGATTTGGCTCAGGACCAATCCGAGAAACTACTGATCTAACCATTAGTAAATCTCAACTGCCTTGGCTAAGGTCTTATGGTTCTAGCTAACCGGACATAGTGCGATATCGACTCCCAATACTAAAAGAGATGAATCCCTAACAATCACTCACCGCCTCCATGTGGCTTGGGACTGTACCCAACCAAAACCTGTTTGCACGACTCAGTAGAGCCGTGGTAGGGTAGCGGTTAAAGCACGGTAGGAACTCACACGAGACAAATGATGATCGCAGGTCCTAAGACTAACCTGTACCCATGTCACCTGAGAACCGCTATCTGACGATAGGTATAATACCATCTAGAGGTTCTCGGTGAGTCCGGCCAGTGTACTCACCCCCAATGAGCACCTGTATACAATCTTAGGTGATCACGACAATGGCTGTGGGACCAACCACTGCCCCTCGTCGGGTCTAGAAACGTATACATAAGTCTACTCTGGAGTATCGATGCCCGGTCTCGATACACCTGCGACTTGGGACCTTTAAGGATGTGCTTATGGACTACCCAGCTCCTATAAGTATGATCGCCATCATAACGCTGGTAGTCAAGAAAAATCCTACGGGCTTTATCAACATGTAACTGCCATATGTTATATCAAGTATAATATATGCACATGTTAAGATAAAGTCAAACCATAATAGTATACTACTGTATCGAATTTTTATCAATATGTGTAAGCAATATAAAGTATCAATAGAAAGAAATACACATATCAAGATAAAGATAACTCAAAAAATATACTATATACAAATGAGAAGATTGTCCTGTACATATATATCCCTAGCATCCTATACAATACAGGCCTCTAGAGCATACATATCCAACACTCGACTCGTAGGGAGAAATACCTTTATGAGACCCTCACGGCTTATAAAGTTGAAAAAGCCTTAGGTGACGGGGATCTAAACCTATTTCCTAAGCCATCGTTGCCCTGCGGATTGTTTCCATACTGACTATCGTATACTATCCATGAGCCACATACGACAAAGTTACATCCAAGACATCCTCTATTAGCTAACCAAGTTACCAATGAGGAGAAGAAACCATTTACATGTCTTATCGACTTGTAAGGAGAAAACATTATTATAAGATCCTAACGACGTACAAGAGAAAATATACTTAGGGATCCCTACAATTCCTAAGGAGAAAATACGCCTATGAGATCCTCTTGACTCATAAGGAGAAAACAACTTTGTGGAACCCTTACGGCTTATGAAGATTGAAAAAACCTTGAGTAACCAAGACCTAAACCTGTTTCCCAAGCCATCAAATCTCTAGCGACACACTGCTTAACCTACGTACATACTTACGTAGATAAAATAGTGGAGAGCATTTGTTTGCACCTAATTTTAGGGCACATCTAATAGATGTGCACCTATCATGCGACGCGACACGTGCACGGCACGTGCGCATGGTTTAAACCATCGCATGCGATGCAAAGACATGCAAAGCATGTGCGTATGGCAAAGGCCAAAGCATGCAATGCGCATATGGGCAAAGCAAATGCGCATGCAAGCTGTCTTTAGAGGAAAATCTTCTATCAATTAACAAACTTTCCAAATCAATTGATTTGCAGCGGTGCGCAAGTACCATAAATTGATATAAATCAATTTAAACTTGTTTGAACATAACAAACTTACCAAATCAATAAAAATTGATCTACGGATCAATGATCCAATGGTGCGTAAGCACCCTAAATTGATATAAATCAATTTAAATATGTTTGTTCATAACAAACGTGACAAATCAAACAAAATTGATGTTTGGATAAATAATCCAATGGTACACATGCATCCAGAAATTGATATAGATCAATCAAAATCAAATTGCGATAAAAACTCACCAATTGTTGGGAACAAATCGTAATAATTTTTCTCCTATAAATAGAAACCCCCTCACAATGAAAAGGGGATTCTGACCTTTTTTGCTTTTTCGAGGATTATGATCTTTTTTCTTTGTCGAGAAAGAGAACCCCCGCCCCCCATAAATTGAAGAGCTCTCTTCATCTTCTCTACTAAAACTGAAGTTTTCTTCGAAGAAAACCCTAGTTAACGAAGTAATCAGAAAAAGAAAAAAAAAGAAGAGGATCCTCTTTTTTCACAAAAGCTATTGCTTTTTCAGAACGAAACTAGTGCTTCTCTAAAACAAAGGTCAAACAATCTTTGAGTTTATCTCTCTTTCCTACAAAAAGCCATTGCTTTTCATAAGAGGTCTGTTCTAAAGTCTAAGACTTTGGACAGAACCTTTATTAAAAGATGATCACATCACATAAAATCAAAGCTATTGCTTCCTTGAAAGTTTTTAGCACCATATAAATGCATCTAAAATCAAACAACAGAGAATTTAATCTCTATGAAAGCCAAAGCTTTCTTTGTGATAGTACGCACCCTGGTTTAGAATGTAATCTATTTACATGTGCATCGTGTGATCTGCATATGCACATTACCTGAAACCAACCAGATGCGCACCCCCATATAAGTGTGCATTCTATTCTGATTCGCATCATATACAAATGCGCATCTAACCAGATACGCACACCATATAAGTGTGCATCCTATACAGATGCACATCTAACCCAGGTGTGCACCACGTATAGATGCGCATCCCATACTCATGTATACCCTTCTAAAAAGGAAAGCATGAATACTCCATATGAAGCACGTGCGCACTCTATGGTGCACATGTGTCACGCTCCGCTTCCCAAAATACGGAATACGAGAGGTTGACAAGGCCAGCCATGCTCCTACGGTCAAGGAAAAATCCTGCCGTAGTAACACTTCGGCTTCTAGCTTTACGTGGTAATCAGTAATCAATGCACAATGAGAAATGCAGTCACTAAATCAAAACTGATACAAAACTAACCAGATAGAGATCAAAGAAGTGTAGCGCTGAGTCACTGATCTAGATATCTACAGTGTCCTCGAGGTACGTCAGGTCCTGGTCCAAGATAAATCCACTTCTCACTCTGAGCATGCATACTCAGGTCGTCAGAGTGATACAATAGTAATAAATAGAAATACATGTATAACAAGTGTAATAAATGATGAATACGAAACGGTAAGCATGAAGCGATAACATGAGCATGAAGTAGCCAGTACATGTAAACAGTAAAAGGGGGTAAACAGTATGGCAGGTATATTGAATCAGTAATCAATGCATGTCACTAAACCTATCAGTCTCTACGTCTCACTATCCATGTCGCTAAACCTATCGTCAGTCCAAGTGTGAGAGTCAACCACTCGTGAGTATCCCCCACCCAAGGGTAAGACCCAAGGACAAGGGAACACGGGCCCGAGTCGCTCGCTAATAATCAGTAATATCACCCATATATCTCCAGAATCGATGTATGTGCCGGCAATGAGACTCCCGAGATTCTGTTGAACTCACACTCAAACTACCCCACACCCCGTGGTCTATATCAAACACCAACCATATACTCAAATACTAGTCGGTCCATGACAAGTCTATGCGAGAACTGGAGACAGAATCTCCATCAAGCATGTCTCGACTGGTACCCAAGGTAAATGGACAGTATTTGGTGCCTTACCTATGACACTAATATAAGTGCTCCATAACCGTCCCATTCCAGTTATGGTTACACTTATATACGTCTCATAGGCGTCGACAATGAAATAATTTAATAGGGTCCGCTGATTGTGTACAAGTACGTGTCACTTCGCTTATCCATTCACGCTTTAACACTATCGTACTTGCCACAATCAAACACTAATATCTAACACTGGGTAATGTACACGATCACTAGGTCACCAATGCATATGAGCTTTACATGATATGATGAGGATGCAATAGCTATGACACGAATAAAATATCATCAGCCAGTGTCCTGCCACTTGCATAATTCACTATAAATCATACATGTAGAGTTGAGCAAAACAATGTAAAAGGGGTAAGCAGTATGTTTAATTATCTATCCATCAAAATTGGTTTCGCTTCAATCGGGTTTCAGGTTCGCTGGATACGGCCATTTCAACTTTAAGTGTTCACTGTTGGAAATCCAGTTTCAGAATTGAAAGTCCGTTTCGTAACACTTTTTAATCCCAGTTGGGATCAAACTTAGGTGATGCTATAGTTTAACAATATTTAGAGTTATTAGTTAGGTTTTCAACGCAATTAGCGTATCAGTAATATCTTAAATCTACATAGAGTTATGGACAGGTTATGTTCGATGTGTAAAATCTGTCACTGCAGAATTCAGCAGAACATATCGACACTATAAAATGTGTTAAAATAACATATAGTTGAGGAATATAGTGAGACTAGTGGGATAAGGAAGCTAACTCAATTATCTTCGTAAATATATAGGGTTCGGCACATTACCGCGTTTGACCGAGGAAAAACAGTGAGTTAAAAACATGGGTTATCTGGAATTACCGCTCTGGACTGCAGTCCAGAATCATAATTCACCGCAGTTTTCTCTATCGTAACTAGTTCAATTTTAGATATCAATTATACGGTTCTGTATATTATCCCGTTGGATTCGATATGAGACATGGAACGCCAAAATCCGATTTGTAAAAGATTTAATGTGAATTTAACGGTCTAGCATGTTCAGGAAAATCAGGTTTCGTACCGACTATCGGGAGCAGCATTACATAGGTGAAACAACCGTGGTTTTCAACTAAATTTCTACATCATATTGGTAAACAATAGGCGGGTTTAATGATCACAAGTTCCTCCATTTAAGGATGGGTTTTCACTTAAAATTTTGCATCAAAATCTAGATTTAAGCATTCGATTCGCAGTCAAAACGTCTGTTTCTTTTAACTAAACAAGCACTATTGGATTCTACTATTTCCATACGATGTTATCGCTAGATTTTAGACTAGATTGTGACCCAAATCAATATTACTAGAATTAATACGGTTTACTATTTAAAACACTGCGGTAATTTTTGGTGTGAACATAAACATATATATTTATCTATTCGTTACTGTAGCATGTAAGCAAGTGGCGAGCACTTGCCTCGATCGACGTGGAAAGGTGGCAACGACTCCGGCACAGTGATGGACAGCAGAAGCAATGATATGATGACGTCCTTGGTTCTTCGATGATCGGGTTCGGCTTGAACAGTGATCGGCTGCGGCTAAGGCTCGAGTACAGCGGAAAGGGGCTTAAGCTTGACATCTTGACTACGGTGGGTACGGAGGTAGGCAGTAGTGTTGCTGGTGGTGGTCGGCTGTGTGGGGGGGCTTGTTGATGGAAGCGAAAGAGGTTGGTGGTCACCGGAGGAGTCGGGGATGTAGGCGAGGTCGCCGGTGAGGCGTGGGTTCTCGTCGGGGACGTGAGTTGCAGGGGTTGAGGCGGTAGAAGAGGGATGTGGTGTTGTCGAAGAGGGAGACGGGGGTGACGGCGAGGGTGAAGGAGACGACGATGAGGTCGGCGGCGGTGGACGTGAGTGACAGCAAGGCAGACGAGGGCGCGGCGTGGGTTTGAGCTCACGCGCGGGAAGAGAAGAGGGAGAGAGGAGATGTGCTCATGGCGGCGACATCAGGGAGTGGTCGATGGTGGTTAAGAGTCGGTCACTGGCGAGGGTGTCGGTGGAGTGCAGCTCGAGATGGCCGGCGAGGTGGGTTTGCAGTGGGGAAGCTCGGTGGTTCTGGGTGTAGCGAGTGAGGCTCGGTGGTGCGAGATGTGGAGGTTGAAGACGAGGTGATCGACGGTGAGGGTGCAGGCGGTGCTTTAGGACGAAGATGACGACGATGGTGGTTGTGGTGTTGTGAGGGGGAGGCGGGGGTGCAGTGGAAAAGAAGTAGTGAGGGAGAAAGGAGATGACGAGAGGGAGTGAAGAGAGAGGGGGGAGGGTCGTGGAGAGCAGGTCGAGGTGCGGGCGTGGTCGTTGCGCGGAGAACGGGGAGAAGAAGGGACGTGGGTTGAGGGAGATGGGGGTGAGCGGGTCGTGGGGGGGGTCATTGTGGAGGATTGTTGCGAGGAGGGGGGCGAGTCGTGGGATGAGGAGCGGGTGAACGGTGCAAGAAACGGGGGAAGCACGGGAAAATGGGCGGGAAAGGGGAAGAACGAAGGAGGAAGAAAGGGGAGGAAGCAGGTCGGGTGTCGTGGGAAGTTGGGCCGGGCTCGGGGAAATTGGGAATGGGTTATAAAAGGAAACAAAATAAAATGAAGGGATTAGGGTTTTAAAATACTTAAAGTAATTATAAATATAAATAAGTAAATTTTGTAAGTGGCTCTTTTATAAAAATATGGATATTGGTGTATAAAAGAACTGGGTATTACATCATACCACCCTTACAAAAAATTTCGTCCTCGAAATTCAAAATAAATAATAACCTATAAAATAATATGCAAAAAGACACAGAATCAAGTATTAACATATAGTGATTTACTTAAAAGCAGCTAGATAAAATCTAAGGTCTATATAAGTATACGAAATAACGCAACTAAAAGAACATGCCTAAATAAGCACAAGGCAGGACTCTATAATGATAAACTATATGCACAATATCAGAAAATAAAATAACAATAACAAGCAATAGTGAGGGACTTGCCGATAGGCCAAAATATTTTAGGATAAACGTATCGATTAGACAATTTAAAATAACTTGAGAAAACCTACATGGTGAAAATAAGAAACATAGAACAAAATAGTATGCGCGATATATGTTTGCGCTATTGAAAACATGGAAAATAGCAAAGCATTTAAAATGAATAAAACGGGAGTAGTTAATAACACGCAATTCTTCGATAAACACAAAATATTGAAAGCTAAATTTTGAATAACGACGTCACTGAACGTAATTATAGTAATAAAAGAAAGCACTACTAATGTATAAAGGCTAGTCAGGGTATGGGTTTCAGAGGAGTAAGGCCCATTCAAAAAGGGCGGAATGCGGTACTTTTAATCTGAGTGTTGAAGAGACGAGGGTCAGATCAGCACAAGGTGCAAGAGTGAAGAATAGCGAATCTCAGAAGGGAAAGAAATTTATTGGGGAGGGAAAACAGTCAATGCATCATGTGAATCACTACTCGAAAGGTTAACGAACTCAGAAACTTTATTATTACTCCAGAAAATTTCAAACAAGGCATTCTCGAAAGACAAAAGGTGGCCCTAAACTATACATAGATTTATTTGGCCAGATGAAACAAAAGATAGATCACGTCAATCGCGGTTGTGGAAGTTCAGCAGGTTACGGTAAGCTCGCGCGCTAAGATAGGGGCGTCCATTCACATAGCGCCTCGCAGGGATTGCCGCTGGAGGTTCTCCTGCCACGGGGTCTTCTTCTCCTGGTCCTTCTTTTTCGGCTGGAGCTTCTTCATCGTGGTATGCTTCCACGTGACTCACTCCTTCTGGATCTTCTTCCACGGGATTTCCTTCCACTAGATTCTCCTCAAGGTCTTCCTCTCTTAGATTTTTTTCTATCGGGCCCTCCTCGGGATCTTCCTCTATCGGGTCCTCTTCGGGGTCCTCTTCTTCGTTGTCAGAGTCGCTGATCATGTTGACTTCTGGGGTTGCGACTCCCTCATCCTCGGAATCGCTGTTTCCGAAAATAACCTGTGGACCGTTGATCTCGTCATCTGAACTTACCAGCATGCAGTCCAAGGAAACGCACGACCGTGTGTCCTCATCTAGAGGCGGCGCTGCTCCAGGGTGGGCCATGGCCTGAAAAGAAAGAGTCATGATTAGATAGTGGAACACACCAAGAAAATATCCAAGGATACGGAGCACAAGGAAAATATGCGGTAGGTAAGGACTGAAAAATCAAAATTTAGAATACTGATGCAATAAGTAGTATAAGGAAAATGAGTGGCAAGGGGACGATACATACATCACAACTCAGAATTTTATTGCATTCAACTAAAAGTTCAACGGATACAAGATTTTAAACGAAAGGAAATATTTACAAAAGAGTGACAATATTTTTATTGAAAGCAGATAAGGTGATAATTCTTCATTGATATCTAGACCGCTGCATTCTCGTCAAGCGAGTGGAATCCTGCGCTGGGTCCGTACTATCCTCGAAGCTTGAACTATGAAATAACCAAGTCACTTAGCGGGAGTGGAGAGTGTGGACGAATCTCCTCCTTGTAGCTCCTTCCTTCGAGGGCAACCATTGACAAGATGTTCGTTGGATCCGCAAAGCAGGCACTGCCCTTTGGCGCTGCGACAGTCTCTCTGAAGGTGTCCTGGCTTCTTATAGTATCCACAACATTGAGTCCTCCGCTGCTTCCGTTGCTGAGGAACAAGTGGGCGCTTCATCTTCACCTCTTTTCCTTGTTTAACAGGGATTTCCCTACGATTGGAGGCTTCTGCTGGCGCTTGAGCCATTTGCCTTCTTAATCCTTCAACTAAAAGGTCGTTCATTCGCTCCTGGGCTTCCTTCAAACCTTGCAGTATATTCAAAATCTCGATGGTCTGATTCTGGGGAGTGGAGATAGAAGAAGAGTCGCTGGAAGACATGGTCCTGAAACAACCAACTTTAGGACAGCATAAGGTACAAGATATAAGAATCAGAATACAATATAGAATAGGCAACGAAACAAGAATATCGGGTGAGGTGAAACTCAAGTGAATGGAAATCAAATGTAGAACTCCAAGTCACTCAAATAGAGTACAGTATTATAACTATGCTGCAGTTCATAATTACAATCACGTAACTCTACTAAGTCACCCAAAACTCTAGTGAATGGATCAAAATATATAGCAGAAAACACTATGTGAATCAAGATCAATGATAACAAGTTTACAATCTAGACCGAAGGATGTCTTAGATTGTCAAGCCTTATACGGAAACTGCAATCCCAATCGTAGCAAAATCTAGCTTTGATACCAACAAAACCATGTCACGCCCCGCTTCCCAAAATACGGAATACGAGGGGTTGACAAGGCCAGCCATACTCCTACGGTCAAGGAAAAATCCTGCCGTAGTCACACTTCGGCTTCTAGCTTTACGTGGTAATCAGTAATCAATACACAGGTAATGAGAAATGCAGTCACTAAATCAAAACTGATACAAAACTAACCAGATAGAGATCAAGGAAGTGTAGCGCTAAGTCGCTGATCCAGATATCTACAGTGTCCTCGAGGTACGTCAGGTCCTGGTCCAAGCTAAATCCACTTCTCACTCTGAGCATGCATACTCAGGTCGTCAGAGCGACACAATAGCAATAAATAGAAATACATGTATAACAAGTGTAATAAATGATGAATACGAAACGGTAAGCATGAAGCGATAACATGAGCATGAAGTAGCCAGTACAGGTAAACAGTAAAAGGGGGTAAACAGAATGGCAGGTATATTGAATCAGTAATCAATGCATGTCACTAAACCTATCAGTCTTTACGTCTCACTATCTAGGTCGCTAAAGTTATCGTCAGTCCAAGTGTGAGAGTCAACCACTCGTGAGTATCCCCCACCCAAGGGTAGGACCCGAGGACAAGGGAACACGGGCCCGAGTCGCTCACTAATAATCAGTAATATCACCCATATATCTCCAGAATCGTTGTATGTGCCGGCAATGGGACTCTCGAGATTCTGTTGAACTCACACTCAAACTACCCCATACCCCATGGTCTACATCAAACACTAACTATATACTCAAATACTAGTCGGTCCATGACAAGTCTACGCGAGAACTGGAGACAGGATCTCCATCAAGCATGTCTCGACTGGTACCCAAACTAAATGGATAGTATTTGGTGCCTTACCTATGACACTAATATAAGTGCTCCATAACCGTCCCATTCCAGTTATGGTTACACTTATATACGTCCCATAGGCGTCGACAATGCAATAATTTAATAGGGTCCGCTGATTGTGTAAAAGTACGTGTCACTTCGCTTATCCATTCACGCTTTAACATTATCGTACTTGCCACAATCAAAACACTAATATCTAACACTGGGTAATGTACACGATCACTAGGTCACCAATGCATATGAGCTTTACATGATATGATGAGGATGCAATAGCTATGACACGAATAAAATATCACCAGCCAGTGTCCTGCCACTTGCATAATTTACTATAAATCATACATGCAGAATTGAGCAAAACAATGTAAAAGGGGGAAACAGTATGTTTAATTATCTATCCATCAAAATTGGTTTCGCTTCAATCGGGTTTCAGGTTCGCTGGATACGACCATTTCAACTTTAAGTGTTCACTGCTGGAAATCCTGTTTCAGAACTGGAAGTCCGTTTCGTAACACTTTTTAATCCCAGTTGGGATCAAACTTAGGCGATACTATAGTTGAACAATATTTAGGGTTATCAGTTAGGTTTTTAACTCAATTGGCGGATTAGTAATATCTTAAATCCACAGGGAGTTATGGACAGGTTATGTTCGATGTGTAAAATCTGTCACTGCAGAATTCAGCAGAACATATCGACATTATAAAATGTGTTAAAATAACATATAGTTGAGTAATACAGTGAGACCAGTAGGATAAGGAATATAACTTAATTATATTCGTAACGATATAGGGTTCCGCATATTTCCGCATTTGAGCGAGGAAAAACAGTGAGTTAAAAACATGGGTTATCTGGAATTACCGCTCTGGACTGCAGTCCAGAATCGTAATTCACCACAGTTTTCTCTATCGTAACTAGTTCAATTTTAGATATCAATTATACAGTTCTGTATATTATCCCGTTGGCTTCGATACGAGCCATGGAACGCCAAAATCCTATTCGTAAAAGATTTAATGTGAATTTAACGGTCTAGCATGTTCAGGAAAATCAGGTTTCGTACCGACTATCGGGAGCAGCATTACATAGGTGAAATGACCGTGGTTTTCAACCAAATTTCTACATCATATTGGTAAACAATAGGCGGGTTTAATTATCACAAGTTACGCCATTTAAGGATGGGTTTTCACTTAAAATTTTGCATCAAAATCTAGATTTAAGCATTCGATTCGCAGTCGAAACGTCTGTTTCTTTTAACTAAACAAGCACTATTGGATTCTACTATTTCCATACGATGTTATCGCTAGATTTTAGACTAGATTGTGACCCAAATCAATATTACTAGAATCAATACTATTTACTATTTAAAACACTGCGGTAATTTTTGGTGTGAACATAAACATATATATTGATCTATTCGTTACTGTAGCATGTAAGCAAGTGGCGAGCACTTGCCTCGATCGACGTGGAAAGGTGGCGACGACTCCGACACAGTGATGGAAAGCAGAAGCAATGATACGATGACGTCCTTGGTCCTTCGATGATCGGGTTCGGCTTGTACAGTGATCGGCTGCGGCTAAGGCTCGAGTACAACGGAGAGGGGCTTAAGCTTGACGTCTTGACTGCGGTGGGTACGGAGGTAGGCAGTAGTGCTGCTGGTGGTGGTCGGTTGTGCGGGGGGGGGGGGCTTGTTGATGGAAGCGAAAGAGGTTGGTGGTCGCCGGAGGAGTCGGGGATGCAGGCGAGGTCGCCGGTGAGGCATGGGTTTTCGTCGGGGATGTGAGTTGCTGGGGTTGAGGCGGTAGAAGAGGGAGGTGGTGTTGTCGGAGAGGGAGACGGGGGTGACGGCGAGGGTGAAGGAGACGACGACGAGATCGGCGGTGGTGGACGCGAGTGACGGCAAGGCAGACGAGGGCGCGGCGTGGGTTTGAGCTCGCGCGCGGGAAGATAAGAGGGAGAGAGGAGATGTGCTCGTGGCGGCGGCATCAGGGAGTGGTCGATGGTGGTTAAGAGTCGGTGGGGTCGTCGGTGAGAGGAAGCAGTGAGAGATGGAGATTGGCGTCACTGGCGAGGGTGTCGGCGGAGTGCAGCTCGAGATGGCCGGCGAGGTGGGTTTGCAGTGGGGAAGCTCGGTGGTTCCAGGTGTAGCGAGTGAGACTCGGTGGTGTGAGATGTGGAGGTTGAAGACGAGGCGATTGACGGTGAGGGTGCAGGCGGTGCTTTAGGACGAAGACGACGATGGTGGTGGTTGTGGTGTTGTGAAGGGGAGGCGGGGGTGCAGTGGAAAGGAGGTAGTGAGGGAGAGAGGAGATGACGAGAGGGAGTGAAGAGAGAGAGGGGGAGGGTCGTGGAGAGCAGGTCGAGGTGCGGGCCTGGTCGTTGCGTAGAGAACGGGGAGAAGAAGGGATGTGGGTTGAGGGAGATGGGGGTGAGCGGGTCATGGGGGGGTCGTTGTGGAGGACTGTTGCTAGGAGGGGGCGAGTCGTGGGATGAGGTGCGGGTGAACGGTGTGAGAAACGGGGGAAGCACGGGAAAATGGGCGGGAAAGGGGAAGAACGAAGGAGGAAGAAAGGGGAGGAAGCCGGTCGGGTGTCGTGGGAAGTTGGGCCGGGCTCGGGGAAATTGGGAATGGGTTATAAAAGGAAACAAAATAAAATGAAGGGATTAGGGTTTTAAAATACTTAAAGTAATTATAAATATAAATAAGTAAATTTTGTAAGCGACCCTTTTATAAAAATATGGATATTGGTGTATAAAAGAACTGGGTATTATAACATGCGCACCTGACCAGCAAGCAATAGCTTGGATACCTGGTCAATATACATTAAGTATAGAAGCTTAAGCTTCGTATATATGACTGATTAAGTTGATTTTAGTGTACAACAAGACTAACGATCTTTAATTAAAATATTTAAGTTGATCTTAGTCACATATACGACTAACGATCCTTAGCCCATATCATCTAAGTTGATCTTAGTCTCATATATGACTAACGATTTTTAGATCAAAACACAAGTATCTCCTGAAAATGATGGACCTCATTTATATGAGATATGCGTCCAAAGTCTAAACCCCAAATCTAATATACGGATTTGGACTAATGTGCGCCCTACGGACGACGACATATATTAGTCTCCGTATACAATCTAAGGACAAACCCCAAATAAACAAATCATAACATGACACACGAAGTGATATACTTGGAGTAGAGAAAATTGTTATCGCTTAGCAATAACGTAATTAACTGTAGGGGTTTGCGCCTGCAGGAAAAATGCGTCCCCACAATCAATAAGCCTCTCATCCGTGAGAGGGAATATGAAATCAGTTACAACGGTCGCATCCATCCAAACCTCCGATACACGATGCTATAATCCTTTGGTATTTTCGGAGAGGTGGATGGGTATGTACCATAGTAATTGCCTCCAAATTCAGACAAGACATTATATCTCAGTTCGTTTAACCTGTTTCGGGTGGTAAACAGTCCTCCTTCAATTACATCTTCAAATTACAATAATTATCTTGAGGGCACCGTATCCAACACTTATCCTATAAAATAGACCTATTTGGGGTTATTTTTTTTTATCTAAACAACCCCTTTTAAAAGGATTGCTGATTCAGGAAAAAATGGAATATGAGTTTTGTATCCTATGGAATGTGTGTATCCAAAAAATGCACTAAATCAAAAATTTTAATCAGCATATACAATTTGTAATATAGCACTAGCTTATTAAAAGCACTCATCAACTGTAAACTAAACTCAGGCTTGAATATTAATTTTTTTAAGGCTAAATTGCACAAAGGTACCCATAAACTTTCAATTTTTTTGCGTTTCATACCAGAAACTTTAATAATTAGAGATATCTACCACGAACTTTTCTTTTTGACATAAATACCACACGGCGTTAAAAATGATGCATGAATAGGCCGTTATACCCTTCGAATTATATTAATCTTTATGCAATTTAGCCTTAGAAAAACCTTAGCTTACAACTCTAGCGCGTCCTTCTCCTCCGCCACCCCTTTGCCGCACCCTCTTCCGTCGCGTCTCCTTTGACCCCATCTCTCTTCCCTTCCTCGAGTTTCTCCACCACATGGCAAAGGGCCCCATCTCCTTCTCTAGCCCCATCTACTTTGCCTACCTCCATGCCGCCGTGGGATTCACCCTCCGCCGTCTTCGTTCCGGCAATCTTCTTGTTTTTCTCAACTTCGTTGAGCAGATATGGACGATAAGGATGGATGACCTGCTGAGGTCCTTAAATGCGGAGGGGTTACCTTTGAAGGCCTGGCAAGGATGAAGGTGGTCACGGAGAGGAAAACTCTCAAGGAGGAGATCTCGAGGGCGTGGTCTCTAAGAAGAGGCTGGATACAGTGAAGGAGTTCTTGTTTGCTGAATTGAAGGGTTTGTTGCTTTTGGGATGATGGGGTTTTAGGGATTGCTTGAGAAATTGATTGAGAAGGGAGGAAAGGAGAGGATGGAGCTCAAAGGAGACGGCTTGAGCCCTGTTGAGATCGTTAGAGAAGAACATGCCGTCGCCAAAAACGATGAAGGCGAAGGAGGAGGCGGAGGATGTAATGACTGTGAGAGCGGCGCGGAGGGATGTAAGAAGGGCGGGATGATGGCAGTTCCATGGGTGGCACCCTTGAGTTTTTTTCTATTTATTTTTCTATTTCTGATTTTTTTCTTTTTTGAAATTGAAGGTGGTGAGTTGACTGAGAATCTCATAAGGGTAAAATGGGGAAACGACTCAAATATCGCTGACGTGGCAATTAAACATAATGGTTGCAGACGGAAGAAAATTTGATGCTATTCAGTTGCAACCGGGGTTGATGGTTCATGGTACTTGTTTGTAATTAAATTAGTTCATTGTATCAATCACAAAAAACGTGAAACTTCATTGGTGCCTTTGTGCAATTTAGTCTTTTTTAAAAAATGCAATAACTAAATCTGAAGCTTTTTATTTTTGTTTAATTTTGTTCTCAAGTTAAAACCACCCACCATTAAAATTAGAAAGGAAACAAGCAAGTTGTAATAATTTGGATACGATCCGGAATAAATTAGGGTTGCCAACAGGCTAGGTTGGATAAAAGCTCAACCAAGTTGTAATAATTTGGATACGATCCGAAATAAATTCAGGGTTGCCAACAGGCTAGGTTGGATAAAAGCTTGTTCAATATCAGTTCTTTTATTTAGTAATAAATCGAACTCAAGCTAAAAGGCTAGCTAATCGAGCCAAAATCGAGATGAGCCCCGCGTCGTGCTCTTTCTCGTGGCTTAAACTAGATCTGTTTATATGTCATGCTATATCTCTATAGTTTAAAGTAATATTGATTATTTTATTAAACAAATAGCATATATTTAATAAAATCATGTCGACCATATATCCAATATTCAAGATCTAAAAACGTTTTTACTTATTTTCTTGGCTAAATTGCATATCTTTTGTGCGATTGATATCATAAACTAATTTAATTACGGGAGAGTACCATGAACTATCATCCCAGCTACTAAAAAGTACCATTAAATATTGAAAATCTGCACACGTAAAAATAAACGATGACATCATCTGAAATGGTGTATTTTGATCATTTTATCTCCTATCTTCTTCCTCTTCCCTCCTCCTTCTCTCTTTTCTGGTAGTCCATGTTCATTACTTTCTTTAATCCATTAAAACACTTTAGATCATTAAATCCTCAAGCTCTTTAATCCTTAAACTCACAAATTCCATAAATCTCAAATCTATAGATCCAAACTTTCCAAATTCCAAAATACCAAACTCCTCTGCATCTTCCTCAATCCATCATTTTAAAAACATTGAATCACTACATCCTTAAACACCCTAATCCTTAGATCCCTAAATCTTGAATCATTAACCTATTGCCCTAAAATCTCTTGATCTCAAAATTTATAAACCCTTAAGTATCTAAATTATCAAATTTAAAACCCCCAACTTTCAAATCTTTAAGCAATCGCACCCTAAATCCTCAAATTTCGAAATCTCAAACCTCAGTGTATTTTACGTTCAACTACAAATTTGATCTAAATCCTTAGAATTTGATCTTTTCCTCCATATTCCTCGTTATCTCTTTCCTCCGTTCATTTTTGGCCTTCGATCCGATGCCACTCACTCTATCATTGCTATTCCGATCTCAAATCACATTCTAATTAACCGACTTTTATGTAATTTTAGTCTGTGATAACTATTTTTTGTGTTAATTTACTATTTTTCATAGAAAAAATGTTAAGACGGAGTGAAGGGTTTAACGGTCAAAATACAACAAAATTTAACGCCGTATCATAGTTATCTTAAAAAAATAGTTCGTGGTAGTTATCTCTAAATTTTAAAGTTCATGGTATCAATCGCATAAAAGAGAAAAGTTCATGATACATTTATGCAATTTATATATTTATAACATTGGTTAACTAGCTGTAAACGAGCCGAACTTATGAATGAGCACATGCCAAACATGTTGATTCGTTTATAAGCTCGGGTGCTTTTATACTCGGGCCATTAAGGGCCTGTTTGGATTGAATTATTTCTGGTCAACAAGTGATTAAAAATCATATTAAGATGAGCCCTAAATAGATAGTGTGTTTGGATCTTTCTTTTACTATTTAATAAGTGAATATTTTATTATCGGCACCACCATGACAAGCTTAAAAATGATTTTTTTCCCACTTAAAAATAAGTTAGGAATTCTTAACTTATTTCATAAGTGTTTATGGTATTGGTAGAGTCGACCAAGCAATATACCATAATACCTCTTGTGTTTCCATCCAAATTTTAAGATGACATTAATGATACGTCGTTTTGGTCATTTTACACTCAATAACCACTTATCTATATTTTCATCCAAACACACTATTCATCTATAATCACTCTTCATACAAAATCATCAAAACATTTCACAATTATTTGACATAAACACTTATAAGTGATTTTTTCCCCTTTTTTCAGAAATAATTATCGGCAAATAATCATTTAAAAATAAGCTCATCAAAAGAGGCTCTAAAAAGAACCAAATTCTCAGATGGGGTAAACGAGCTGAGCCAAACCTGAGACAGTCGAGCTCGTTTAAGTTCAGCGCGGTTACTCCTTCGGAATTAATGGAGAAATCGGGGTTCGATGTGTAAAAGAGTTCGCGCTCGGACGCTCCAAACACGATAAATTACGTCTATACCCTCGTGGTTTTCTCAGTGGCCCTAAAACTCTTCAGAAACTTTATAGATCCATCGGATCTCGCAAAGAAATGAGCGGGACGAAGAAAGGGGTGGAGGCCGCAGCGAAGGCGACGAAGTCGATGATCGATTGGGACGGCATGGTGAGGCTCCTCGTCTCCGATGAGCCTCGCAAGGAATTCGCCAATCTCCATCGAGCCTTCGATGAGGGCAACAACGCTCTTCAGACTAAGTTCAGCCAGGTAACTTTTCTCTCTTTTCGTTCAATTGATTCGATTGGATCTAGGGTTTTGTGTCGAATTGGGTGTGATTAGATTGACGATAGGTTTGGGTTCGAAGACAAGACGATGCCGCTAACCAAAATGATTTGTGTTGAACTTTGACGAAAACTTAGTCGAGGATGAGTGATTACCAGTTGCTTCTTTTTTTTTTAAATTGGCAGCATTCATTTCAGTTTAAGGTTTTATACTCTTTTTGACCGTGAAATTGTTACACCCTGATACTTCGGTGAGCTCTTCGATGCTGCTCGCATCTTTGAGTAGTAGATATAGGGATGTTTTTTCCCCTCATTGTCTCCCAATAACCATTCTTCATTTCGAAGAATACAAGTTGAAGAAGTAATCAGAGTAATGTGAATTGATTTATTGATAGATTAGGGTTTTAAAACCCAAACTCTTTACATGGAGACGAAAGAGATTATCTTCTCTGATCTCAACTCAATTCTGCTCTCTCTCAATATCTGATTATATTGGAATTAGATTGTGACAATTTTACTATTACTAGCAAACCCACAATGAGCCCATAATTAACATACAACTCACCAACTAAGTCTAAACAGATAAGAAAAACTTCAAAGAAAACATTATTAATACGTGTAAATGTTAGTTTATACAAAATAAATTAATAAGAACCCAACATAATAATTTATACAGATCTATACTTACATATATATACAAAATTCAACCAATTAACCAAATCCGACCAATAACTTATATTATATAGATCTTATAAAACAAAGCCAGCATAACCAAGCCCTTAAAGGATCTGAAGCCCAAACCCAGTAAAACTAGGTTTGTAAATAAGGTTCGAGAACTCAACCGATACGTTTATGCTTTGGCCGCATCGGATCGGTTTTACTCAGGACTGGTTTGATATTGCTATGTAGTTTTTGTACTGGTCAATATGTAGTCTGTATCTTATATGGTATGGGAACCAATTCAGACATATTGAGATGTCTTAACAAAAGGTTAAAATGAATGAAAATGCGGGTTTTAGGACTTAAATTATAAAGAAAGAACAACAAAAATTCAATTATTTGAACCAAATACGACCATCCGGTACAAATATTAATTTTTTAAAAAAGTAAATAGGAAAATTATGATAAAATCAATCATCCGCGATTCAACAGTTAAATTTGTAGGTTGAAGTTCATTTTTTGTTCTTGTAAATTGAACAACCAAATATAGAAGAATCATACAAAAAATCTATAATTATATCCAAAATTTCTTAAATTTATTCGAGATATAGTATTTTTAAGACTTTAATGAGATAAATCAAGCATAGAAGTGAACATAAAAGAAGAGGAATGTGATCGATAGAGATCTCGAAGTGAAATCAAGCTTGAGTAAGTGTGGATGTTGTAGTGAAATCTTCATTTTTACGCACTCTTTTGGTGGTGGCTCAAGTAAGGGATTTAATTTAGTTTTTATTTTAGCGTTTAATCATTTTATATTAAAGTTAATGGATAATGGGCTATAGGATAGAGGCTCAGTTGTTGTTGTTGATAATGGGCTATAGGCTTTATTTTTTGGTAGGTCTGGTTTGTTTTAATGGGTTATAAGCACGGTTCGAGAACTCGCGGTGTTGGTTTTAGCCATCTTAATTTTGAAAAGTTTTGAATTGGTTCGGTTTCGGTTTTGAATTCATTATCGGCAATATTTTAGTGAAGTTCTTAATTTCTAAGAACAACTTTCAAATGAAGCATGATTATTACATGTACATGTTAATCTATATAATAAATTAATAAAGAGCCCAATCCAATAACTCATAAAGATCTATAGTTAAATATATATACAAAATCCAACCAATCAACTCAGTCCACCTGGTACCTAATATTATATAATACAAACTCAGTAGAACTAATCCGAAGGCCATGTTTGGATGGTTAGAATTAAACTTCAGAAGATTTAGTTTGGGATTATAATATCCTGAAATTCATATGCATTCCCAAAACTACTTTCCAATAAATTTTTCCAAATTTAATGCATGTTTAGACAACTTAGGATAAAGAATATGCATTAGATACTAGGTCCTTCTTGAATGCATGATTGACTAATCTATTATAATTTTTTGGATGTACCATTATGGCTTTTTAGAAGAATATTTTAATTCCAAATAAAAAAATATTTTTTCAAAAAACTAGCCATTATGACTTAATTAAATATAAAATTTCAAAAAATTAGCTGTTATGATATATTAAAAAATATTTTTTCAAAAAACCAGCCGTTATGACTTAATATTTTTTCAAAAAACTAGCAATGTATTTGCAAGATGTTTGTCCATAGCGTTGGACCATCTAGCACGAATGTTTTCGGTTTGATTTCCTGTATTTAGTAAGCATTCAACATACAAACAAACATAAAAAAGTTTATAACAAAGTAATCTCTTGTGTTCAATTACACAAAACTCTTCTTTTTTTACTAGAACTTTTAACCGGATAACTCATTTTACATATAAAAAAACAAATACGAGACAAAACAATCGATTTTAATAACTAAACGAGACTTTAATCTGTAAAATTCATGAGAACTTTGTTCTTTGGTTAGGACTGGCCAAGAAGAAGGATGCACTGCGGCCATGGTTTGTGATGCTAATAGCTTTGTGAATAATGGGTGTATGCTTTTGATAAGCATAGCTTCTGTGATGAACATGCATGATGTATGGGATGTTGTTTTATTATTTCATTTTTAATGAAGCAGCGATGTTTTACATCTGTTTTAAGTAAAAAAACAAAACTAAATGAGACTAAAGATACAAAAACAAACCAATGGATAGTTAAGAATTGGGTTTGGGTTGACTCCATCTTGATACCCCTAAATAATAGGTTACAAAGAAAAGAAAGATCAACCACTTATCAATTTTTTTGGATAATTAACTTATAAAAAGAATGAAAGGAATGACAAATTAATTCTTAAAATTTTGTATAATTTGTGACCTAATCACCCAACAACTTGTTGCTTTTGTTGCTGAATTCTATTACTTAATTTTTGTCTTCAATTAATCAAATAGTTTCATTTTTCTCTCCATGTTAAAGCAATCTATAGATCTTTATTACCAAAACTTAATCTATAAAAATAAAAACTTGGTTTAAATAGAGCACCATCTAAAATTTTGACAAAATTTTCCCAAATTGCTTGACCTGTATCAAAATGTTTTTCTAATTCTCCCAATTCGTCTCAAAATCATATCCAAATTCAGATGATTTGAAGAAAACCATTGAATCATAATAAAAACCCACCAAAAAGTAGCAAGAAAGAAAAAGTACTAACCTTTACAAGAAAACAACCTCTTTATTTTCTACGAACTTGGCTTGTGAAAACGATCTTTGAATCGGTGGTTTATTGTTGAAGAGGAAAAGCCATGAAGAAAAATATTTTTTGATAAATTTTTTGATCATAGTGAAAATAATGGGAGAGATGTAGTAAAGAGAAAAAAGATGCGTGCTTCTTGAGAAAAGAATGTAAAGTTGTTTCAAGAAAAGAAAATTTGGGTCTTAGGCTAATTTTTGTAAGTCTCTGGATTGAGGGTTTTTAGGAGGTTTTTTTTTTATCCCGGATTTACTTGTTGAAAACCCATCCAAACAATCCAGTTTCAAGGATTTATCCTATCCAGAAGTAAAAAAATCCGGTGGAATTTGCATATCCAAACATGGCTTAAAAAGGATCAAAAACCCAAATCCAGTCAAACTAATCCTTATAACTCATAAAACTAAACCACACCCACCAAAACTAAACTGTATAACCCATTATCTATTAATTCAATGAAAGGATTATAAAACAAAAAATAAAACCTTACTTTAGCTTTAATACGAACTATTGCCTCAACAAGAGTCCGCAAAAATGAAAATTTCGTTGCGGGATCTGCAGTTGCTCAAGCTTGATTTCACTATGAGTATCGATCTCTTTTTTCTTGTCTATTGATTCATATGCTCGATCTTTCTCCAGTAAAGTCTTAAAGAAGCTGGATCTATCGTAAGGGTAAGAATTTTTGGATGTAATTATAGATTTTTGTGTGATTTTTTCTCTAAATTTATACAAATTAAAAATGAGTTTTAATTATCAAGTTTTCTTGCTAAATCATGGTTGATTGATTTTTATCTTTTTTTAACTATTTGATTTACAAAAGGAAGAATATTTGTATTCGTCATCTACGTTTGAATCATATACTTAATTTTGTATTGCTTTCCCCATGATTTCAGTCCTAAAATCCCATCTTCACTCATTTAATCCTTTTTTGGCTAAATTGCATATAAATACCCAATGTTTCACGTGTTTGACATATAAATACCTAAATTTCTGTGAGCAGCACATAAATACTCAACATTTTGCTCCGTGTATTGCACGCAATTTTTTGACCATTTTGCTCTTCTTTCTCGTCTTCAATTGAAACCAAACCCATTGTCCTCTTTTCTTCTCTAATTGAACCCAAACCCATAGCTCTCTTCCTTTCTTCTTCTCTAATTGAACTCAAACCCATAACCCTCTTCCCTTCTTCTTCTTCTTTTCCAATTGAATCCCAACTCTTTTTCTATCACGACTCGAAATTTAGCTCGTGACCGGCACTTAAATCACACAACGTCTAGAGGCGTAATGTAATTCAAGTAAGCCGAAGCCCAGAAATCTAAACTTTTTTGCGGAAAATAGTGGATGTGCAGTTTTGAAATAAAGGTATAATGAAATCAAGTTTTTATTTAAATGCATAGATAAAGATATATGAAAATGCAAGTGGGTTAAATACTAGTTGAAAACATTTTTCGTTTTAAAAAAAATTTGGGTAGCACCTTCCTTGTATATTTTGATCCAAAACCACATATAAGCAATATATATATATATATATATATATATAAGAATCTCCAAGCGGGAGTTAGCTCTTCGCCAAATGGCGGAATTTCAACCACGCAAGTAAACTGTAAATATACGATGCCCAACGGTGAAAATCAAACACAGAAAGAATAAGTAAATACAACAAGACACCAACAACTCAAAAGAAGCGAACATACACCCATCGCTCTAAGTCTCGCAAAACAAGTCTGTCTAGGTCTACCAATATACAATATCTAGTTTCTGATTGATGGAGTTTATTTAGATACAATAGAAATAAATACAAGAGTGGGCACGATCCAATGTGTTCCACCTACCAAAGCAAAACACCCTGAAGGAACTGTGTGTCAGCAATGCCGCTACTGATCCAAGCGGTCAAACCTGTTAGAAAACTGTGGCACAATGGGGGTGAGTTGCCAACTCGTGAGTAGAAAATATCAGCAGGTAGAAATCGAATAAACAACGACTATTACGTCATACTGTATCATGAAGGTAATACTATGATAACTAGGATGACCATGTATGCATATATGTCAACAATAGAGTCAATCCAAATGATATATATAAATAAACATCTGAAATCATATGCCTGTATGCATGTGGATATCATCCACGTGTGTCCATCAACGACACAATCAATATTATGGAGCCTGAGTGTCCAACATCGACACTCGAAATATCATGAAACCCATGTCCAATATCGACATGTAAATCCTCATATTTCGGGCTCTGTTAGTCCGGATCGGCCCATGAGCTCCGTCAGTCCGGATCGGTCCATATCCATCTGATCTCATGACCACGGTCGGTATCCTCTGGATATCCGACGCGCCAAACTATCACCGGTAGGCAGTGCTCCCCTGCCAGGCTCATCGTCTACATCTCGAGCTTCTTGTCCCGGGTACCTTACCGGGTCCACCATGTACCTGCAGACGGTGTCTCCTCTCTCTTCGAATCGGGTCTCGAAAACACGCTCAGAACCGAGAAAATTCATGGTGGACACGAAATATCATATCAAGAGAAACCGTGTTGTTGGGATAAAAATTTACACTCCGGTTGACTAAGTCAAAATCCAAGTCAACCCCAAGCCAAGTGGGCCCAGGCCCCGACCCAGTAGGCCCATGCCCGGGTTGAGCCCGAACATGAAGGGGCCGACCTCCCCCATGCCAAGATAAAAAATTTGTAATAAATAATTTTGTTGCATTTCTTTTATTTTATTTATGGATAAATGTAAGAAAAATAGGCATAAAGCCAAATTTTTGTAAAGCCCATGGCTTATGTGCAAAAAGAAATGGCACATGAGCCATGAAATAGGCAAAATGCCATTTTGTGAAGCCCAAGGGGCTATTTGTAAAGTGTATGGCCTATAAAGGCAAAGATAATGAAAATATCCAACAATTTTCTCTCTCCCCAAACAAAAAAGTCTCAGAGCTGAGCTCTTTCTTCCATCTTCAAGGTTCCAAAACCTTCTTCTTTCTCTTGAATTAAATCAAGAGTTTTACTCTTCCTTTTTCAAAACAAATTAGTTTTTCACCACAAAACCCACAAAGGGGAACTTGGATCTACCATTAGATCTGAAAAAGAAGAGATTTTGAGATTTCACATCTCTTGATCTTCAAGATCCAGCAAGCAACAGGAGGAAGAAGAACATCGTTCACTAAACCCAAAAAAAAAACACACTCAGGAGTCCAACTCCTCTCTGATTTCTCTTCTGAGAAATTTGTTTTAGCAGCGCTTGCGCAAGTGCGCAAAGCGCCCGCGTGCCGACACGTGGCGCGCGCGCTTGCGCACCTGCGCGCTTGCGCAAGTGCGCAAAGCGCCCGCGTGCCGACACGTGGCGCGCGCGCTTGCACAAGTGCGCAAGTGCGCAAAGCGCCCGCGTGCCGACACGTGGCGCGCGCGCTTGCGCACCTGCGCGCTTGCGCAAGGGCGCAAAGCGCCCTCGTGCCGACACGTGGCGCGCGCGCGCGCGCGCACCTGCGCGCTTGCGCAAGTGCGCAAAGCGCCCGCGTGCCGACACGTGGCGCGCGCGCTTGCGCAAGTGCGCAAAGCGCCCGCGTGCCGACACGTGGCGCGCTTGCGCACCTGCGCGCAGCGCTCATGCGCAAAGCGCCCACGTGCCGACACGTGGCGCGCTTGCGCCTGAGCGCACAGCACCTAAGCGCACAGCGCCCAAGGTGCTGCCCCACGCATCCTTTGGATGCCATTTTCCCCTTTATTTATATATACATGTATATGTATACATATGTATACAAATGTACACATACACATACTCCGCAACATTCTCCCCCTCAAAAAAATTTTCGGGCCGGGGCGCTGCCCCGAACCCCGCAAGGGGGCTGCTAGCCCCCTTGACCCCCAGCCCGCTATCCGGGTAGCGGGACCCCCGTAAAAACTCTGCGTGGCTCCCGATATATCCAAAACCCCCCTTTCAAAACAAAACACACGCACACCGCACATTGAGTTCGCATGACCAGTTTAACCCATTAATCGGAGGTTCCCTCGCCCCAAAGGCGAGGGGTAATTAACGGCAGCTTAGTCCGCGGCTGCCGGAGATTCGGATCCCCACAATCATTAAACCCCGGCCTACCCTGGGCAGGGGGAATCTGTAGTACGCCTGACAAGCGTGCGCGTATTCCCATCTCAATGGGGTGACGAAAAAACACCCTACAGATTCTGGCACGCCCGGTGGGACCTTTCTCTCCTCCCATATTTCGGGTTGAACGTTCATGCGAACTCAATTAATATACATATCTATTGTCTATACTGAAGTGATATTTTCTTTTCTATGCAGCAATCAACCTTCGACGACAATGTCTCTCCAGACGAATTCAGCTTCCAACGTGACCCCGATTCCATACGTGGTCAAGATCAACGCTCGTGTGGTTCTCCCTGCAAGCCTCAGTCGACAGTGGGAGAAACCACCCCGCCAGTTTGGCTCCGTCATCATCTACCCTGCTGGAAGCGCTCATCTGGCGGAAATCCCGGCGGAACAGGTGGTCAAGCCGGTCCCAAGGGGCAAGAGGCCGAATGTTGTGATTGCTAAGGCACCACAACCGAAACTTAAGATGGTGTCTGAACGATTCCCTGACGCTCTAGCTGGGGGCAAGACTTCGGGTGCGAAGGGCAACAACAAATGTCGCGGACGAGCTCAAGCGATAACTCCAACAAACGCACAATCGAGCGTATCTCCAAAGCCCTCCATCGCCCAGTCCGCGGTGTCTTCCCAAAAAGCTGAAGTCTGCCAGGTGCTTAGAACAGAAAAGTTAAGGCAGAAGCGGCTCAGGTATCGAGCCAACAAGAGGGCCAAGGCTTCAGCCAAATGGAATCATGTGAAGTTCCAAGTGCAGGATTGCCCCGCGACGACGACTAAGTCGGACGTAAGAATCAGCAATTCCTTCGAGCCTCTGAAGTGGGTTCAGAAAAATGCCATGACCGCCAGAATCAAGAAGACAGCGGTCCGAACAGTGCTACAAAAAGAGGTGTCGCAGCCCCAACATAAAAAGTATGACACTGTCTCTTCAAGAGTCTATCAGGCGCTCTGTGCCGTACGAAAGCAGCGGGGCAAATCCAGAAAAGAAGCGCCAGCACCATTTAAGAACCTGGTTAGGCCAGCCGCCTTCAATCGATTACCAGCTACCGAAGCAAGGGGGTCAAGACAGCGATCCGTGAAATCAGCTTCCAATGATAGAAAGACGGCTGGATACATCATCCATACGGTCTATATGGCGGGAGGACGCCCCAGCGACAACCTTCGCAGCAAAAGCAAGGATGGGGCCACCACATCCCAAGCTCAATCTAGCCCGAATGTGGTTGCCGCTGCCCAAGAACAGCTGCCCCCGCTGGATGAAGAAAACCCTCTCGATGAGGATGATAGGCAGAAAGACCCCTCGATCCATGCAGAGTCAAGCTCGGACAGCGAGGAGGAGTCGACTTTCCGCCCCAGGACTGCGGAGCAAGAGCTGCTTCAAGAGCTTCGAAAACAGCTCAGGAGCAAAGATAAAGAGATGGCCAAGCTCTATTCGAAGATAGACGACTTAACGAACGTGGTGATGCAGCTTACGGCTCAAATTGCTCGAGCGCCTCCCAATCAACCACAAGCCGCTACTAATCAGCCGGGTGATGACAATCTGAGGTAGCCAATGCCTGTTCCTTTGGGTCCAAGACTGGTCGAGCCGCATGAAAGCCGGCCACACTCCGCTTCTGGGGACGCCTTGGCCCCAGATTGCACTATCCCGCTAACACAGGATCGGATAATGGATTTGGTCACCAGCAAGGTTAAAACATTGGTGGCCGAAGCCGAAGCTCAAAAAGAAATCGGCAGTAGTGGGCGGCCATATCCCGCGCAGTACGATCTGATTGAGTTCCCAAGCGGCTACGTCATTCCTAAGTTCGGAAGATTTGATGGAACGGGGAATGCAAATCAGCACGTCGCCCACTTCAAAGCATCGTGCGGAAATACAGGGGGCAATGACGCGCTCCTTCTTCGTCAGTTTGTCAACAGCCTGACCGGTGTTGCTTTCGACTGGTACGCGAGCATACCAGATGGGTCCGTCATTACCTTTGCCCAAATGGAGTCTCTGTTCCGGCAAAGGTTCATGAGCGTCAGTGATAAAATCTCCATTGCCGACCTTGTGAGGACCAAGCCGGGGAAGAATGAAAGTAACACTGACTTTATCGCCCGATGGCGTAATCTCACGGTCAAGTGCGAACCGCCGCTGGAGCAGGACCAGTCCGTTAGCCTTCTCATTGGGAACCTCAGCAATTGGATGGTCCCATTCTTGTGTACAGCAGGCCTCAAAACATTCCAGGAGCTAACCAAGAAAGTCCAAATGCTGGAACGCTCGAAGCAAGAGTCCCCGCCAGACTCTCAGAGAGACAAAACTTGGAAAAGCAAGCGGGACGACAACCGTAGAAGCGGGAGTTCCAGCAGTACCAATGTCTTCAATGCCTCCGATAATGAAGAAAAGCGAAGGGCGGCCGAATCCAAAACTAACCGGTCTCGAAAGCCATTGCTGGGAGGAGATGGGCCTTCTCTAGAGGAGAAAAAGAACAAGGTTTACTCTTTCAGAAGGGACAAGGTCCGCAAGATATTTAAAGATGCCTTGAACAACGGCCTACAATTGCCGGAGTCGAAAAGACCCCAGGAAGCAAAAATGACCGACAATCCTTTGTATTGCCCGTACCACCGAGTAGTGAGCCATGCGATCGAGGATTGCTATATCTTCAAAGATTGGGTCGAGAAGCAGTACAAGGCTGGAGAGATCGAGCTGTCCAAAAGTGTGTTGGTGAACAATCAAGTTGCAACCACCAACTTTATACAGACAGAAGTTGAAGCCTTCTGGGAGAAGACAGCCGAACCCGCTGCCCTGAGAGATGAAACTGACTCATCGCGGCCTCCGTGGAGTACGCACATATCTAATAAGACGAAGAAGATGATAAAGCTACTTCAGAAAGAACCCAGGACGGAATGGGAAGGGCAGAAGAAGCCTACCAGTCCAGCTGCCAATGCGGCTCCGTCAGGCTCAAAATCCAAGAAGCTGAAGAAGAAGAAAAGTGCAGCTCGGCGCGAAAAAGAGTCTGCAGGGAGATCGACCATTCAAAAATATATCGATTCTCTCGAAGAATATGAACAAAAGGAAAGAACATTGATTCAATTGAAGGAGTTCTTCCCTGTACAAGCGGCTGAAATTCTGGAGGAGTTAGAAGAAGACTCCAATAAAGAGATCCCAGTAGTGACCTGCTACGCCATCCATCTTGGCAGCGACTCCGAGGATGATCTTTGTTTTCCCGAAGAGGATGAGGAGCTCGCCACAACGACCAATCAAATCCAGCTCAGAAGCGGCAGGGCTCTACCGCCGAATCAGGGCAACGCCCCAAAAGGGAAGGAAAAACAAGTCGCTAATGAAGAAGATGGCAGAGAACCGGCTGATGAAAACATAAGTCCTTCCTCGGTGGACTATAATGTCTTGGCGCATCTCCGGAAGCTTCCGTCTCTCCTAAGCATCTACGACGCCTTGGTCCTATCTAAGGAGCTTAGAGATGTTCTCATCCACGCTCTACAAAACCCCGAGCGGTATCAGGCCCACTTTGCGGAAATTAATATGAAAGAAGCCCAGCACGCTTTGCATGCCGCCGCAGTCACATTTAAGGATGAAGACTTGCTACTGGGAACGGCTGAGCATAATCGGCCGCTTTACGTGACCGGGTACAGCGACGGAGATCGAATTAATCGCATATTGATTGATCCGGGGTCCTCAGTGAACATCATGAACTTGCGAACTCTGAAGAGTTTATCAATGGACGTCCGACATCTGTCAAGGGAAAGGATTGTCATTCAAGGCTTCAACGAAAATTGCCAGCAAGTTCTGGGGTCCATAGCTCTGCCAATCAAATTCGGGGATCTGCAAACTGAAGCTAAGATATACGTGATCGACGCTGACACGTCTTATAAGATTCTCTTGGGGCGGCCGTGGCTCCACGATTACGGCATCATTCCGTCAACTCTCTATCAATGCATGAAGTATACTAAAAATGGCGAAGAAAGACGCATTGACGGGGACATCCAACCATTCGGTGTGCATGAAGTCCGATATGAAGATTCCCGGTACTTTATGAACCACCAAAATGCTAAGCCACAACTGACTGAGGATAGACCAGCCCCAAGGCTCAAAAGCAAATCTGCGCCGGCTGTCACTTTCAAAAGCAAAAATGCCCAAGTGCGCCCGCATTTCGGCAGCGACACTGATGAGTCCGACGCTGGAAGCCCGTCCTTCCGTAAAACTCGCCCTCATTTCGGCAGCGATACGGACGAATCTGTTACTGAAAGCCCATCTAGCAGTAAAGTCCGCCCTCATCTTGGCAGCGACACTGAAGAGTCAGAGGAGGAGGACCTGTCGTGCAACAGCGGTGCAGATTGGACCCCCACGCAACAAGCGAAACTACGAGAGACCTTTGAAGTTGCAGAAGGGTCCCTAGCCGTTACAAAGGTACCAGAGCAAATGTGCAAAGAGCTCGATGCATTATCAATCTCCACCGTGGACCAGCTGAAAACTTTCTACGTTCCCGGGAGGAAAAGTGGACAGAAGGGCATCCTGTTTTATGGGTCAAACCCCGTTGTGCACCCGGACGATCTTTCTGTCGCGTGCCTTCCCTATGAGAGAGGCATAAGAGCCGTCCTCAATCCCAGATACTATGCGCCCGAGATGCGGGAATACTTTAAGAAGTGCGGATGCCGGTTATATCAAACGGAGTCCGAAGCAAAGTTTTACGAAGGGCTATGACATCCGCCCCAGGTCCGAGCACTCATCGATGGACGAATTCCAGATAGACGGGGCATAGGCTACATTCAACCTGATTCCAAAGCGTGCTACATGATCCATGTTGGTGAGGCCAGCGAAAGATCAAATGATGACGACGAGATAGCCGAGCCAGAAGAAGCTCCTCAAGAGCTCGAAGATGGCGGACAAGCAACCTTTGACGAGCTAACCGAGATTGACTTAGGAACGCCCGATAATCCAAGGCCGACCTACATCAGCTCGCTCTTGTCAGAGGAAATGAAAGCGCAGATAATTGCCCTGCTGCATGAGTTCGTCGACTGCTTCGCGTGGACATACAAAGAAATGCCTGGCCTTTCCCCTGAAGTGGCCGTACATAAGTTGGCTATATCTCCTGATGCTAAGCCAGTCAAACAAGCTCCTCGAAGAATGAGAAGGGAACTAGAAGAAAAGGTCATCGAGGAAACTAAGAAGCTCATCGATGCCGGCTTCATCAGGGAAGAGAAATATGCAGACTGGATCGCATGCATAGTCCCAGTGAAGAAGAAAAATGGGCAGATCCGAGTCTGTGTCGATTTCAGGGACCTCAATAAGGCATGTCCTAAAGATGACTTCCCACTACCGGTCATGGAAATGATGGTCGATGACACCTCAAATTACGAACTGTTCACCTTTATGGACGGCTCGTCTGGATATAATCAGATCAAGATGTCGCCTGAGGATGAGAAGCACACAGCATTTCGAACCCCGATCGGAATATATTGCTACAAGGTAATGCCATTCGGACTGAAGAACGCAGGTGCTACATATCAAAGGGCAATGACCAATATCTTTGATGACCTGATCCATAAAGTCGTCGAATGTTATGTCGATGATCTGGTCGTCAAGACTAAAACCAGGGCCGATCATATCCAAGATCTTAGGACCGTTCTCACCAGACTGAGGAAATACGATCTGAAGATGAATCCTCTGAAGTGCGCTTTTGGCGTGTCATCGGGAAAATTCCTGGGCTTCATAGTCCGACATCGAGGGATCGAAGTTGACCCGTCGAAGATAAAGGCCATCATGGAGATGCCCCCTCCGAAGAGTCTGACGCAGCTAAGATCTTTTCAAGGCAAGCTTGCTTATATACGGAGGTTTATCTCAAATTTATCGGGGAGATGTAGGCCCTTCTCAAAGCTCATGAAGAAAGGAGCTCCTTTTATCTGGGATGCCGAATGTCAAGCAGCGTTCGAAAGCATCAAACAATACTTGTTGCACCCTCCAGTGCTGGCCGCTCCTATTCCAAATAAACCGCTGATTCTCTACACTGCCGCGCTAGATGAGTCACTCGGTGCGCTCCTTGCCCAGAATAACTAGGAGGGAAAGGAAAATGCCCTCTACTACCTTAGTCGAACTCTAGTCGGGGCGGAACACAACTATTCCCCAATCGAAAAGCAATGCCTGGCTCTGATATTTGCTGTGAAGAAGCTGAGGCACTATCTGCTGGCTCATCGGGTTATGCTGATCTCCAAGGTCGACCCGCTCAAACACTTAATGACCAAAGCAAGCCTAGCCGGCAGAATGGCAAGATGGGCTGTCATGCTACTTGAGTTTGACATAGTTTATACTCCTCAGAAAGCAGTAAAAGGGCAAGCTCTTGCAGACTTTCTCGCTGCTCATCCCATACCAGAAGGGTCGCCGCTAAATTGTGAGCTACCCGATGAACAAGTTCTGCACCTCGAGGAAGATGGGCCAAGTTGGGAGCTCTACTTCGATGGAGCCTCATCAATAAGGACCTCCAGTAAATCAAGTGTCCCGGAGATAAAGGCAGGGATATGATTGGTGTTCATCACGCCATCAATGGGAACCTTACGGCGCTCTTTTGCTCTCACCGAGCCTCGCACAAATAACGAAGCTGAGTATGAAGCTCTGATAGCTGGTTTGGAGCTCGCCGTAGAAATGGAAATCCGTCGGCTACGAGTCTACGGTGACTCCCAGCTTGTCGTCAACCAAGTAAGCGGCGACTATAAGATATACAAACCCGAGTTAGCTCGGTACAGAGGTCGAGTGGTGGAACTCATGAAACGGTTTACTCATATTGAACTAACGAGAGTCCCTAGAGCGTTGAACGGAAAGGCTGATGTACTCGCTCGCTTGGCCAAGGAGCTGGCTGATCCTGACATGGACGAAATTCTGATCACAGTCAGGAGCCGGCAAATCCTACCCCCTGTCTTTCTACGAGAAGAGGAAAGCGCGGAACAGAAGAGCAATCCCGCCGAAGAAGCTTCGATCGTTCAAGACGAGCCCGATTGGAGAGAACCCTTCATAGAGTACCTCCGATATGACAAGCTTCCCGAAGAAAAATCTGCAAGGATTCAGCTGAAGAAAAGAGCTCTCCGATACGTGTTTGTAAATGACACGTTATACCGCAAGTCATATGACCAACTCTGGCTCAGGTGTCTGTCATTGGCCGAAGCCCAAAAGGTCATGAAAGATGTTCACTCGGGCGTTTGCGGTGCTCACCAATCTGGCCCCAGGATGCGACTGCAAATTAAACGGCTTGGGTATTATTGGCCCACCATGATACGGGACTGCGGAGAGCATGCAAAGAAATGTTATATCTGCCAAATTCACGGTGATTTTATTCACAAGCATCCCAATCCATTGCATCCTACGGTGGCGTCGTGGCCCTTCGAAGTCTGGGGCACCGACATTGTTGGCCCAATTGATCCTCCGTCATCCAAAGGCCATCGGTTTATACTGGCCGCCACAGACTACTTCTCCAGATGGGCTGAAGCTGTCCCGCTAAAAGAAGTGAAGACAAAAGATATTCTGACATTCTTCCAACACAATATTTTATACCGCTTTGGTACACCAAGAAGAATCATTTCTGACAACGGGCCTTCTTTCAAGAGCTTCAATGTCTCAAGGTTCACTACTCAGCACAAGATAGACTGGAGATATTCCTCCATCTACAATCCAAGAGCCAATGGGCTAGCCGAAGCCTTCAATAAGACTCTATGCAAGCTCCTGAGGAAAAATGCTTCAGCCAACAAGAGAGACTGGAATCTCAAACTTCACGAGGCATTGTGGGCATATCGTACCACGCACCGTACTCCAACACAGTCCACTCCATACTCATTGCTCTTCGGAGTGGAGGCGGTCCTCCCCCTCGAAGTCGAAGTTCCAAGCTTAAGAATGGCCGTTCAGTATGAGTTGACAGAAGAGGAAAACGTGCTCCTTCGACTTGAAGAACTCGATGCCCTCGAAGAAAAGAGGCTCGCGGTGCAGCAAAATCTGGAGCTATACCGAGCCCAAATGTCACGGGCCTATGACAAGATAACTCGTCTCCGTGCTTTCAAGAAAGGTGAATTGGTGTTGGTCCTCAAAAGACCGATCATCCTCAATCGACATGCCAAGGGAAAATTCGAGCCAAACTGGGAAGGACCATACGTCATTGAGAAAGTGTTCGACGGAAGATCCTACCAACTAATAAGTGCAGAGGGAGAAAGGCCCATGCCGCCCATTAATGGCCGATATCTCAAGAAATACTACACATGAATGCTCCAAGTCGCAGGCGAATTGAGCACATCAGCCCTACGGTCTGGATCAGACATCCTGCAAAACCGTATACAATCCACGGGCGTAAATAACCCCTATTTCTCCCAAATCCTGCCGGTGAGACTACTTTTAAAGTCCCACCAGCGGCAAAAAAAAAGAAAAAGAAAGAAAAAGAAAAAAAAGAAGAAGAAATAAACGGTATGTCCATAAGCAAAACGGGCACGGATGAAAACCCGAAAGGGCTCCGTGAGTAAAAACAGCAGGACTACCGGCGAGTCTGTGAAAACCCGAAAGGGCGCAAACTCGTGAAAAGAGATGAAAAACACTCGCAAAGTCCTCTCGACCTTGTGAGGAGAAAACACCTGCGTGAGATCCTTACGACTCACAATGGAGCAACACACTTAGGAATCCTCACGATTCCTAAGGAGAAAATACACCTGCGGGATCCTTACGACTCGTAGGGAGAAAATGCTTTATGGGACCCTCACGGCCCATAAAATTGAAAAGCCTTAGGTGATAGGGACCCAAACCTGTCTCCTAAGCCATCGTTCCCCAACGGGCAACGGCAAATGATGAGTCGCTCCTGGCATTTCGCTTCAGTGTTAGCGGTGCTGATGCCGACCAAAAACCCAAATCCCAAGTCCTCCCAAGGCAAATGATGAGTTGCTCCTGGCATTATTCCAGTGCAGCAATGCTGATGCTAAACAAGATCCAAATTCCAGGTCCCCAACCCCAAAGTGGCGAATGATGAGTCGCTCCTGGTATCATATTCCAGTGTAGCGATGCAGACGCCAACCAAATTCCAAATCCCATATCCCAACGGCGAATGATGAGTCGCTCCTGGTACCACATTCCAGTGCAGCGATGCAGACGCCAACAAAGCCCTGAAATTTTTCTGGCCCTACGGTCTGGATCATACATCCTGCAAAACCGTATACAATCCACGGGCGTAAAACAATCCGAATATCTCTTAAGTCCTAACCGGTGAGACCACATTCAAAGTCCACAAAAAAAAAAAAGGTATGTTCACAAGCAAAACGGGTACGGATGAAAACCCGAAAGGGTTCCGTGAGTAAAAACAGCAGGACTGCCGGCGAGTTTGTGAAAACCTGAAAAGGCGCAAACTCGTGAAAAGGAGATGAAATGCATTCTCAAAGTCCTCTCGACTTTGAGAGGAGAAAATTCCCGCGTGAGAGCCTTACGACTCGCAAAGGAGGCACACACTTAAGAATCCTCACGATTCCTAAGGAGAAAATACACCTGCGGGATCCTTTCGACTCGTATGGAGAAAATGCTTCAATAGGACCCTCACGGCCCATAAAATTGAAAAGTCTTAGGTGATGGGGATTTAAACCTGCCTCCTAAGCCATCAGTTCCCAAATCCTCTCGGGGCAAATGATGAGTTGCTCCTGGCATTATTCCAGTGCAGCAATGCAGATGCCAAACAAAAACCAATTCCCAAACCCTGTCATGACAAATGATGATTTGCTCCTGGTACCATGTTCCGGCGTAGCGATACTGACGTCAACCCAAATCGAAATCAACAAGTCAACTTCCACTCCGGCACCGCAGAAAGCGGAGCAAGTCAGAATCCAATCTCGACACCGCAAGAGGCGGGGCAAGTCAAGTCTACCCCTGACACTGCAAGAAGCAGAGCAAGTCAAATCAAGCACCGACCGTCCAAGTCGCTAAAAGGGCAGCATCGACCGTCCAAGTCGCAAAAAGGGCAGCATCGACCGTCCACGTCGCAAAAAGGGCATCATCGACCGTCCAAGTCGCAAAAAGGGCAGCATCGACCGTCCACGTCGCAAAAAGGGCATCACCGACCGTCCAAGTCGCTAAAAGGGCAGCACCGACCGTCCAAGTCGCAAAAAGGGCAGCACCGACCGTCCACGTCGCTAAAAGGGCAGAACCGACCGTCCACGTCGGAAAAAGGGCAGAACCGACCGTCCAAGTCGCTAAAAGGGCAGCACCGACATTCCACGTCGCTAAAAGGGCAGCACCGACCGTCCAAGTCGCTAAAAGGGCAGCACCGACCGTCCAAGTCGCAAAAAGGGCAGAACCGACCGTCCACGTCGCTAAAATGGCAGCACCGACCGTCCAAGTCGCAAAAAGGGCAGAACTGACCGTCCAAGTCGCAAAAAGGGCAGAACCGACCGTCCACGTCGCTAAAAAGGGCAGTATCGACCATCCAAGTCGCTAAAAGGGCAGCACCGACCGTCCAAGTCGTAAAAAGGGCAGCGCAGGATTCCTACAAAGCGGGAACCAGATAACTCCGGGCCAGGGAAAACGTCTATCACGGACACTCCGTCTCGGAGACATGTCAAGCAACGACCGTCCATGTCGTAAAAAAGGGCAGTGCCAGCTTCCCAAAAAGCCGGAACCAAATCAAGTCGCCTCCACGTGAAAGAAGATCCATCAATTTCATGCACACGACCCACATATGTGGTGTGCATGTATTGATGGGGGGCAATTTGTTGGGATAAAAATTTACACTCCGGTTGACTAAGTCAAAATCCAAGTCAACCCCAAGCCAAGTGGGCCCAGGCCCCGACCCAGTAGGCCCATGCCCGGGTTGAGCCCGAACATGAAGGGGCCGACCTCCCCCATGCCAAGATAAAAAATTTGTAATAAATAATTTTGTTGCATTTCTTTTATTTTATTTATGGATAAATGTAAGAAAAATAGGCATAAAGCCAAATTTTTGTAAAGCCCATGGCTTATGTGCAAAAAGAAATGGCACATGAGCCATGAAATAGGCAAAATGCCATTTTGTGAAGCCCAAGGGGCTATTTGTAAAGTGTATGGCCTATAAAGGCAAAGATAATGAAAATATCCAACAATTTTCTCTCTCCCCAAACAAAAAAGTCTCAGAGCTGAGCTCTTTCTTCCATCTTCAAGGTTCCAAAACCTTCTTCTTTCTCTTGAATTAAATCAAGAGTTTTACTCTTCCTTTTTCAAAACAAATTAGTTTTTCACCACAAAACCCACAAAGGGGAACTTGGATCTACCATTAGATCTGAAAAAGAAGAGATTTTGAGATTTCACATCTCTTGATCTTCAAGATCCAGCAAGCAACAGGAGGAAGAAGAACATCGTTCACTAAACCCAAAAAAAAAACACACTCAGGAGTCCAACTCCTCTCTGATTTCTCTTCTGAGAAATTTGTTTTAGCAGCGCTTGCGCAAGTGCGCAAAGCGCCCGCGTGCCGACACGTGGCGCGCGCGCTTGCGCACCTGCGCGCTTGCGCAAGTGCGCAAAGCGCCCGCGTGCCGACACGTGGCGCGCGCGCTTGCACAAGTGCGCAAGTGCGCAAAGCGCCCGCGTGCCGACACGTGGCGCGCGCGCTTGCGCACCTGCGCGCTTGCGCAAGGGCGCAAAGCGCCCTCGTGCCGACACGTGGCGCGCGCGCGCGCGCGCACCTGCGCGCTTGCGCAAGTGCGCAAAGCGCCCGCGTGCCGACACGTGGCGCGCGCGCTTGCGCAAGTGCGCAAAGCGCCCGCGTGCCGACACGTGGCGCGCTTGCGCACCTGCGCGCAGCGCTCATGCGCAAAGCGCCCACGTGCCGACACGTGGCGCGCTTGCGCCTGAGCGCACAGCACCTAAGCGCACAGCGCCCAAGGTGCTGCCCCACGCATCCTTTGGATGCCATTTTCCCCTTTATTTATATATACATGTATATGTATACATATGTATACAAATGTACACATACACATACTCCGCAACATTCTCCCCCTCAAAAAAATTTTCGGGCCGGGGCGCTGCCCCGAACCCCGCAAGGGGGCTGCTAGCCCCCTTGACCCCCAGCCCGCTATCCGGGTAGCGGGACCCCCGTAAAAACTCTGCGTGGCTCCCGATATATCCAAAACCCCCCTTTCAAAACAAAACACACGCACACCGCACATTGAGTTCGCATGACCAGTTTAACCCATTAATCGGAGGTTCCCTCGCCCCAAAGGCGAGGGGTAATTAACGGCAGCTTAGTCCGCGGCTGCCGGAGATTCGGATCCCCACAATCATTAAACCCCGGCCTACCCTGGGCAGGGGGAATCTGTAGTACGCCTGACAAGCGTGCGCGTATTCCCATCTCAATGGGGTGACGAAAAAACACCCTACACGTGTTTTTAAAACAATTCATAATTTTCTTTTGAAATATAACCGCGGTTCTCAAATCCAGAGATCTCATGAAAACAGCATCTCAATGCATGTAACCATAAAGTATGATGTATGCAAACATAGAACAGTAATATGAGTATGTCAAGTATATCATACAAGCATGTCCTATGATAGTGCTGAGCAATGAATATACTTTACGGTTATGAATAATATCATGGTATAGCAGTTCTACTGTGCACGTGGTATGGCAATTACCGATAATGAATGTGTGTGAGCCGGCAAATCGGTGTAAGTGTAATATGCGCATCATCGGTAATTATGCAGGTGCACTAGCAGCTGATATCATATAACAATAAATACCGGGATCCTGGTATGTATGTCACGAGGGATAATCCCACACAAACATGAATAATCAACGGGTGTATATATATCTACACCTGAACCATACGGTTAGTTTTAAAAGATACGAATTATAGTTTTGAAAGTGGGGGCTACGATGTTTTTAAGGAAAAGACACCATTTGAAAATCCGTAATATCTCTTGAGGTTTCCGTTTAAAAGATGCATACGATTCGTCAGTTTTGGAAATAAGTATGGTTCGGGTGGCATCTTTACGTTAGCGATCCCGTCTCATAGCATCAGGTGTGGCAATATCCTCGATCATCATTCTCAAATCATGAGCGCGGATCAATCATCCGGTATAACTCATCGCGTACGGTAATCTATCGTACGGGGTCAACAAACAGAATAGGGATCCTATCGTTCTATTCAATAACAAGGTACGGATCTAAAGTCTCGTACAACATATCTTATCGATCTCATAACACATCTATCTCAACTTATATCGTATTTATCGATCTCATGTTACATCGATATCGATCTCATATCATGCCACTATAAATCTCATATCTGCCCTCTTTCAATTATATATATATCACGATTCACATTCTCATTTCATATCCTCAAATATCAATCCGAATCATCCTTTTCTATCACATCATTTCACATTAAATCCTTTGATCATATCCGTGAGTTTATACATAGGTTTTCTCCAAACTATAGTTTATATATGTCGGTTTCCATTATAAAGGTTGCGGGGGTGCTATACGCCATCCACCCGACCCCCCGTAGATATAAATCTATTCACTTGCAATCTCCTTGCTTAGCCGAAGTCGATGTGTTTCGTCGTCTCGGAAGTCCATACGGAGGTACCTACAATCAAAACACATCGAAATGCAATTAAAATCAAATCCGAAAACCAATACGGCACGCGAAATGCTCATAGATTAGAACCTATAGCCTAAGCATGCAAAAAACAACCAAATAATCCTCGGTGTTGACGTACAAACGTCAAACCACCGAGTCAAAACCTAAATACTAAAATCCAAGTCATAAAAGTTGCAAAACCAAAACAGCAACTCAAGAAAACACCTCCAGATTTGGCTCAGGTGAGAATTGGGACATATAGCATATAAGATAGGTCTAAATAACAGTCAACGGAGCCATGGACCAAACCTGGGGCCTACCTTCCTATCCCAGGCCGCAAATTGCGACCAAACAAGGTAAATCTGCGGCCATGCTCGTCTTATTGTGTTAGCTAAATAATTTTCAAAGCTCCGGAGTTATAGCAGATCCCAAAATCACATCACAATATCCCCAAAATCCGATATCGGCCAAATCAAAGTTCATGATTAGGGGTTTTCTACACTCAGTTGGTCCATGATGTTAACACTAACAGGGTTTGTGGCCACTTCTTAACCTCAACTACACCTTTACAATACAAAATATCTCCTATCTCTCATCTAGGAATTTTCCAAAAATCACTAACCACCTTAATTTAACTCTAAACTACTACAGGATAATAGAAAACTAAAAACTTAGTTTGAAGTGTAGGGATTACCTCATTTGGCAACTCAAGAAATTTTTAGGGTTGCCAAAGTGTCTCAAAGTCCCAACTTGATCTACCCAAGGGGTTTGTAGTGAGGTTTGGAGTAATTTTTGTGAAGAGAGTATGGTGTTTTGGTGGAGATTTGGGGTGGTAGAGGAGGTGAAGGGAGATGAAGGAGGTGGAGAAGAAGAATGAAAATGAGAAGTGAAGGAGGAAAGAAGGAACCATGGTGAGAATAACCTCTCTCCCTCTCTCTTCAAGGTCCCATACCATCATGTCCCCTCATATTTCACTCTCTCCAAAATTTCTTTCTCTTTTCTTTCTCTTTCCTCTCCCTCATCTAAAACCAATTATCAAGAAATGCAAATAAAACAACATGCAACAAAATGCAACATGTCATAGTGCACTAACCATGGCTAATTAAAAATACGAATTTGGCTTAATCGTGATTTGTAGTGCACTAATCAAGTTTAATTTAAAACTTGCATATAATTAATTATAAAATGCCCAAATCCAATTAAATACTTTTTTAATAAATAAATTATTTTAATCTCCAATTATTTTCTAAATATTGGTATATAATTATACCATTTTACGAAAACCCCAATTCGCAAATCGAATAGTTTTCGTGAAATATATTATTTTAATATTTAAATTCTAAAAATAATATTTTATTTTTCTGAAATGTTACACTCTCTCTTCTTCTCAAATTGAATCCTAACATTTGCCCTCATTTTGTCATCTTCTTTTTGAACCCTAATCCTAACCTTTTTCCTCTCTTCTCTTTCTCAAATAAGTTATAATTATATCAAAACAAATATAAATTGATAATCCTAACCTAGTTAATGGAGATTCTTTGATTGGAGTTGGAGTTGGAGTTGGAGTTGGAGTCGACGACGAGGTTTGAGATGGAGTTGGCAGCGAGGCCGGGGAAAAGAAGAAGATGGAAAGAGGATAGGTTATTTGACTGAGGGTATAACAGTAATTTTGCAATTTCCGTTAATACCGTTGGTCATCAATCTGCTAGTGTCAAAAATAGGTATTTATATGTAACTCAGATAAACTTAGGTATTTATCTGTCAAATGCATGAAACCTTGGATATTTACTTGCAATTTAGCCTTCTTTTTTAACGTCTTAATATGCTTGTGACGATCCCCGAACCGAGCGACATAAGTAATATATGTTTGTAGCGGCCGAAACTTTTGTATCGGTCAATACGGAGTAGATTTTTTGATAAATGATGCAAACTAGATTGTCTGATACGAGAACTACATAGCAATATTGGCTTGGTCCTATCGATGCGGTCGAAAATTTAGCGTACCGGCCAAATTCTTAAGTCGTTACCATTCTACAATTACAAAGACAAGCGTGTGTGTGTCAAATAGTGCAATTATTAATCAGTGTTTTAAATGTTGGTCACATCTGACATATGTCGCCGATATTTCGGTTTTGGAGAGTAATCGACATGAAATTACCAAATTATTTCTTTTTCTGAAATTTAGAAGATATCGGTCTATATTTCAGTATATCAACGAAATTTATATATATCTGCAGAATTGTCGCTATACTTACTAAAAGATTTTGTTATAGTTTTTTTTGTTTTTTGGGTTTTAGGACATAAAATTTACCTAGCCCGTTAGCTTAACCCTTATTTTCTCTCAAATCTACTCAGAGACGGTTTGTCTTCTCTCGATTTCCCAGAGGCGATTTCGATCTTCTCTCAACTTCGATTTTCAACAAGAAATCCTCCTTGATTTCAGCTTCGACTCTACGTCGATCAGCGATCCTTCTTGACTCCAGCTTCTGTTGGGTTACGTCAGCGTCCTGGCCATCAATCGTGGCCCGTGCGGAACAAAAACTGGCGTTTAAAAAACTTGGCGCTAACGTATCCGTATAGATCGAACCATAAAGCAATACTAGCAACTACAAAGGAGCTAAACTATAAGGTTAAAATGGTTATACCGAATGAACCAAGTCTTTCGGTCTTCTACCATCTTCCCAAGCTCCTGAAGGTGTCCTCGACTGAACTTGGCCGCCGGTCTTCCTCTGTCGAAAATAATCCATCCGATGGATGTAGCTCTCGGCTCCAGCTCCACACCATAAACAAGTGAAGCAACTAAGGGCTCGAGGTTGCTAATCTAGAGTGCGTAGGATGCAGTGAATTGATCCATGTGTTTATCTATCTCACCTTCTCTCTTGATTCTCAACTCATGAGATTGTAGAGGAAGTTGAGATTGAAGGTAGAGGAGCTCATGGAAAACTAAAGAGAGTGAACCATGATGGTGAGGTGAAGAAAATCCCATCTCAAAAATAATGAGCAAACCATGAGAGAAATTGAGCATGCTTGGTTTTGTAAAACATTCTACTCCCTCTTTGCATTTTAAAATCAAGCCCATGCTTGAATAGTTTGCATAAATGAATTAATAATTCATTTGTGCACACTATGCAAGCATGGTTCTCATTATACTCCTCTCTCTCTCAAATCCACCTCATTATCCATTTAAAATAAATGGTCAAATTCAAAATGAGGTGTCCATCTTCAAGAATGTTTTCCGTAAAAAATACGGATTACATTCTACTGTATATACATACATGTATTCGTACCAAAATACGAATATCTGAAGAGATAGAATAACATAAAGAACATAATACTAGAATATACATTTCGAAATATATATACGTAAATTATTAAATCAATACCTGATTTAATATTCCGGCTCAAACCCGACCCGGCTAGTATTATCAACCGTCCGATCGAAAGTCCGGGTAACAAGTACACTCATTCGATCGGAACCCTGCACGTATCTAATACGGCTACTACATCATTTCGCCAGAACCAGGGAAACCCTCTGTGTGGGCACTCTAAAGACTCGTTAATACGCTGGCAGCGGATTTAACCATAAGCACGTCAACGGCACTAGCTGTACGTAACGGCTATCCAGGTATTGAGTGAAAGGAAGGCCGACGAGCAAACTCATCCGAACTCCTACTGAGTCTGTCAGTGACAATATCCATACAGTCTGGTCTGTTCGTTTAAGAGTCGCATATTGAGTCTAGGGGTGGATAAAGTCAGACCCCTAATAACGCGATATTTCGTGTCGGTATGAAGCCCATCACCTACTGAGAAATTACTGATCCAAATCAGTAATTCTCGTCTACCTTGACCAAGGATTTCTGGTGATGGCCACCCGTGCACGTGCGACATCAAACCCCCAATACCGGGAGAGACGAATCCCCGACGATCCGGTCACTGCCTCCATATGGTTCGGGACTCTATCCAACTAAAACCTGTTTGCACGACTCGTTTGAGCCGTGGTAGGGTAGTAATCAAAGTATAGTGGGAACTCACACGAGACAAATGACGATCTCAGGTCGACAGACTAACCTATACACATGTCACCTGAGAATTGCTATCTGACAATAGGTATAATACCAACTAGCATGTTCCCGGCGAGTCCGTCCAGTGTACTCATAACCCAATGAGTACCTGTATACTATCTTAGGTGACTGACTAACACCAATGGTTTGTGAGACCGGCCACCGCCCCCCGTCGGGGTCTCGATGAGTATACACTAGTCTACTTCGGAGTATCAATGCCCAGTTTCGATACTCGCTCGATTAGGGACATTTAAGGATGTGCTTATAGACCACCCAGCTCACACGTATATGATTGCCATCATAATGCTGGTAGTCAAGCAAGAATCCTATGGGCTCTATCAACATGTAATAGTGATCTGTAATACCACATAAAGCATGTACATGATGATAGAGATAAAGTAGATAGCTACTATCATTTCGAGTAAGACTTTTCTACCCATATAGGTCCTCTCTCAATCATCACAATCGCGTGCCTGCGATTACAATAATTGATTTGATGGCACTATAGCCAACAATCTCCTACTTGCACTTAAGGCTAATTATTGTGGTGTCGCATACTCATAGCTCGTGTGATACCGAACACCCAACTTCTCTACTAATCGGTCTCCGAAAGCCCGTTTGCGAAACTATTGTGTTCGAGAAATAGCCTCAGTGAGTGGATCCGCTCCAATATTTCTATCTTCATCTCTCTATGTCTCAATTTCGCGGAGAAAGACTATCTCCCGAAATGAGTGATACCTGTCTTAGAATTTGTCTGGATATCTGATAGGATCCAGTTCACAAATGAGCTCCAAATCCAACAAACTTCTTAGATCGTATCATCCATTGAATTTAATCAGTATCCTGCGCCATGCCTTTCTTTGTATCCGCTTGGACCACCTGTCCAACATACTGCCCCTCAGTAGAGGGAAAACTATAACTCTGACAGCCACTTTGTCATTCAGGTCATCTTGGAAGTCAGAAATGATAACCGCCTCTTGAAGGAGGCTGCTGTTACCATATACCAAGAACATCCACTTATGTTCATAACTGCTTCCCAACGTTTTTCCAGGATTGGATTAATATATATGCTTATTACAGTTAGTGCAAAAGCAATATCTGGTGTGATACTTGACATCTCATGATTGACTCAATTGCCTAAGCAAGAGATATGCCAATCATACAAATCCCTCTCCTCATCAGTCGAGAAGACATCTCTTTAGAGAGGGCGACTCCATCATCTGCGGGTACACCATCTACGCCAGGAGTCGTCCATTCTAAAACACTTTAGAATAGTGTTAAATATCCAAATTGGGACACTTCCCAAATCTAGATCTAAAACCATAGATCTAGTAACCAGAAATCCTGATATTTTATTAAGATTCTATGTGGAGAAACACCTTATGACAACCACAGTAAAACTGATCGTAGTATAGAAAGATCACTTCCTATAAAGATCATGTCATCCAAAAACCTGGACATCACTCCCTATCATCTTCTTACCAGGTCCATCTGTTGTTCTGATGAAGTCAAACTCTATGACTATCACATAAAAGCTAGACGATCTATCTCCGTTATACCTACTTTAGTCTATAAATAGACATAAGCTACTTACGCACTACGCTTCCGCTGCTCCCATTAACTACAACAACCCTCTGGAAGATTCATATACACGTGCACTTCTAAAGCTAATTTAAAGCTACATTATACCCATCTTCCTGCCAGATCTCGTATTCTAGAACAACAGCAGTGGTAAGTTTGGGTAATCAAAAACCTCTTTGTCATCGTCTTTGAGAAGACCGAAGTACCTCTCGGGTGCCTGAGATTACCCATCAAATCCGCGGAGTGGCTAATGGAATGTCGAGTCCAATTGAATGTTTAGGTTCTACTAAATTTTCAGTAATCATTTGTGGTTCTAGAATAACTTCCAGTTATACCATACTCCTACTAATGTTTTCCGAAAAGAATTCATTTTACTAAAACCGTGGCAAATCAAAAACAATATAACTATTGATCTTCCAGATGGTAGAATGTTAACCCTCGTCAAGTCCGGGATAACCCATAAACTGCCATTACTGAAACGTGCATAGTGTTTATCCGGATTCTGGTTTTAAGTATAATCCGGACAACTCCATATACCTTAACATCGTTAAGATATGAATCCATTCTATATATTCAATATAGAAACAAATGCACTAATTTAATTTGAACCAGATTCAAAATACATGCATCCATTTTCAGTACATATCAACTAGATGGAAGGAGGCCAAGCATCATTACTTATCAAGGAGCGTACCCACACATGAGTAACCTGAGAAAGAAGCAAGTTCTAAAAAAAACTATTATTTACAACGGAATACCAAACATAAGTATCTACATCTTCGATCACCTTGAAGAATCCTGATACTTGCAATATATGGTTCTCTGCTTTATTTTTATACCTATATCTTCTTAAAATCTGGACCTTGTATTTCAATGAAATACTTGTCTAAAACTAGAGAAGTCATGAGTAAACAGAATACAGTACGAGTACCAACCCCTTTGTCTTAGCGGACACCGGACAACATACAATACTCTGTATAAGTCCACCGAGTTTAATAATTCAAACCCTGTGCGTCGTAGGTTGAAAACTGTACTATAGTTAAGAAGAATTACACTGCTGTTGAATGATCCTTACCTAACTATCAATTGATATAGGTAAATGTCATGAACACAATTTCAAAAAGTTATATCTCACTTTATAAAATATATATCAGTTTGAAATTGGTGCATAACGACGGATATTCAAAACCAAATATTTACCATCAGGCAAAACCCAGTTGATTTTCTCAAATATCACCAATTACAAAGAATTCCGATATGATGGTGATCTAATCACCCAATTTCCAACATCTTACTCCCACTCAGCATCCGTAACGCCATTCAGATGTGAATCAAATATGGTAAATACATACCTTAGAGTTAGAATCTAATTGGGAAAATAGTTCACTTAACACCGCACAGATAAACCGAAACATGAAAATGTTTCGAAAGGGTGGCCGGGTATTCCTAGTAATGTCTCTTCCACTATCCAGATTCATGACAGTAACCGTATACTTCCTTGCCCTCACTGCAATCCCTTTATATGTTTTTACTTATTACCTTCTATACACCACACTCAGGCTAATTGGTTTTCTTCCATTCCCTAACTTTCGGCATTTGCTTATGGTTTGAAAGAAGACCATCCAACAAGCGTAATATGTGTACTCTCCTAATACTAGGAGCCCTTGCAACCTGAGAGAAGGCAGATGGAAAAGACAACCGAATAATTCTATTCAATTTCTCCAGAACCAGAATCTATCTTCGAACTGGAACAAGTTCCTTCAAGTTCATATGTAACTATACGACGGAATATCCAAGAAATGTGGATCTTCGTAGTGATACGGAGTGTTCAGGAAAAATGCAAAGGGAAAATAGGAGTGGCAATGATATATGCGACTAAATGACAATCCAATAGCCAAAGTGTTTTAAGAAGGTTCAGTTAACTTGGTTCATGAGTTTTTTAAGGTCAGACCACGGTCGCTGCCAAAGAGAGAGAGAAAAGAAAAACTCAGCGTGCACTCTAACCTATATTAGATCGGTTAATCATTTTATCTAATCAGGATGGCTCCCACTGTTTCTTCAAATTCTCCTTTAAACCTTAAAAGGACAATTAGTCGGGATCATCTGAAAATCACCCGAGGAGTAACACCTACTTATCAGTGGGAATCGGGATCCAATTATCATCGCATGATAACTTGATGGAAGCCACTCAAGTCACCACACTCCATAAGGTATGCGCATGCCCGACAAGTTTTCTGTATGTTTGAAACTCTCGATGTGGTTTTTGTCCCTAGGACCAAAGTAACCTTGACAATGCTAATATATCAAAGGGTCCCAGTCAAGTTCAACCCGTCATTATCTTGATTGCATTAAATTCACCCGTACGAGTCCTTGACAATGCCAACATGACCGTCGACTGTCCTAACCAATCGCATCACTATGCAACAGAAAAGCTCTATATAGCTACCGAACATTACGCCTCGGCAGAGCACGACATACGTAGCACGGATACTAAGCAATACTAATCTGAAATGACGGAGGGCTACGGCTGGTTTTTGGCGAAAAACCTTTAATGTAATGAACTTTATATCGTTGAAGGAATCCGAGCAGTTTTACAAATATATAGTGGCGTAAACTTTTGCTAAAGAGGTCACTCTCTGTGAAGGGATCTCGGCTCTTTCCTTATCGAATGAGATGCAGGATATTTGTAGCTAAATACCAAGATGCAAAACAAAAGAATCGACTATAGTGAAGTTATTACACTGACGTAAAATTTTGCCCAAGAGGTCACTCCCGTTAAAGAGATCTCGGCTCTTGCCTCGTCGAATGAAGTGCTGGATATTCATAACCGAATACCACTGTGCAAAGCATACGGAAACGTCCTGTAATAACAGTTTTTGAAAATTGGTTCCAACATCATATAGGTTTGTTTTTCCTTGCATTAATCAAAGTTAATGCAGTCCCAACAATTAATCCATTACACCAAAAAGAATGAAAATACAATGTACGTATATACCATCCGCATTCGCCACGGGGTCCCGTCATGCACCGTTAGGTTACTTAACTAATGGCAGAGCCGGGGCTGGACTAGCGCGGATGCAAAACATATACATCTACTGGTGTGTGTGTGTGTATATATATATATATAACATTCGTCCCATGCATGATATAAGCAACATCACAGAACATCAACAAGCAACACAGATGGTGGATAATCTTGGAGCCTCGGGTTTCATTTGAGCCGCAAATGAGACCCGATGTTCCCGGTCGTGTGGATAGCCCGTGCAATGAAAACCTGGACCCCTACGAGCGTGGCAAGTTACCCGCCAATCTCAGAAGTGAGGCAACCCCAATCAACAAGGTGAATGGGCCACCCAGCACTTCACGGAATCCGGTAACTTGAGCACTCCACCGTGGGTCATCCTATACCCCTACGAGTGCGGCGAATAACCCGCCAATTCTAGAGTAAGGCCCTCTCCGTCTCAATGCCATGAGATGTGGGCCCGTTGCCCTCTAAAACCCGGCTATTTGTGCATTTCACCGCGGGGTAATCTTAGTATAAAAAAGAAAAATATATATACAATGGCGACATCGATCTCAACCCGGTCATGCCCAATAAAAGAATATACAATCTGGCAGAGACGGTTGTCCACATGTCGGACGCTCGCCCCGCAATAACAAATATACAAATGAATCTGAACTGTACTATTACTATTATACCACTGGCTATCCACCACGACAATCCAACCACAATATCAGCACAACTCAGAATATCAACGTGAATATCACGACCGCAAACCCGTCTAGTCGAACATATAGCAACTAGTCGGGTCGTACCGTTCAATGATATTCACGGTCGTAGATATATTCATATGCACAGATAAACACGCACTTAAAATTTCGATCGACTAAACATTTCCAAATTAGCCCCAAATGCAAACCAGCACTCAAACAAATCTGGGCCAAAACCAAATATTACAAAAATCATATTTCTATTAAATAGGGTGCCAGATGAAATTTCACACAAAGCTATCACGAAACTGCCGCGGAACCGCGGCTAATGGGCATGTAATGTCGCGGTTGCGCGGCACGTTTATGGGTTCAAGTGTTGAAATTTGTTATAGTGCCCTATAAATGCCTGCATGTATTTTTAAGATCCTCTGAAAGATTTTTTGAACACATTTCAAAATCGACTGCAAGCATGGCCATATGGAAATATGATTCGGAAAAATTGGTCAATCGAGATTTTAACCTTGTGCAAACTAGCTAGTAATGGTTTATGGGGTAGCTCTGATACCATGTTGGGTTACGTCAGCGCCCTGGCCATCAACTGTGGCCGGTGCGGAACAAAAACTGGCGTTTAAAACACTTGGCGCTAACGTATCCGTCTAGATCGAACCATAAAGCAATACTAGCTACTACAAAGGAGCTAAACTACAAGGTTAAAATGGTTATCCCGAATGAACCAAGTCCTTCGGTCTTCTACCATCTTCCCAAGCTCTTGAAGGCGTCCTCGACTGAACTTGGCCGCCGGTCTTCCTCCATCGAAGATGATCCACCTGAGGGATGTATCTCTTGGCTCTAGCTCCACACCATAAACAAGTGAAGCAATTAGGGGCTCTAGGTTGCTAATTTAGAGTGTCTAGGATGTAGTGAATGAATCCATATGTTTATCTATCTCACATTCTCTCTTAATTCTCAACTCATGAGATTGTAGAGAGGAGGTTGAGGTTGAAGGTGGAGGAGCTCATGGAAAACTAAAGAGGGAGTGAAGCATGATGGTGAGGTGAAGAAAATCCCATTTCAAAAATAATGAGCCAACCATGAGAGAGAAATTGAGCATGCTTGATTTTGTAAAACATTTCTTTCCAATTTAAAATCAAGCCCATACTTGAATAGTTTGCACAAATGAATTAATAATTCATTTGTGCACACTATGCAAGCATGGTTCTCACCATACTTCCCTCTTTCAAAAATCCACCTCATTATTCATTTAAAATAAATGGTCAAACCCAAAATGAGGTGTCCACCTTCAAGAATGTTTTCCGTAAAAAAATACGGATTACATTCTACCGTATATACATACCTGTATTCGAACCGAAATACGAATACCCGAAGAGATAGAATAACACAAAGAACATAATACTAGAATATACATATCGAAATATATATACGTAAATTATTAAATCAATACCTGATTTAACAATCCGGCTCAAACCCAAGCCAGCTAGTATTATCAACCGTTCGATCGAAAGTCCGGGTAACAAGTACACTCATTCGATTGGAACCCTGCAAGTATCCAATACTGCTACTAATTCATTTCGTCAGAACCAGGGAAACCCTCTGTGTGAGACTCTAAAGACTCGTCAATACGCTGTCCGTGGGTTTAACCACAAGCACGTCAGCGACACTAGATGTACGTAACGGCTACCCAGGTATTGAGCGAAAGGAAGGCCGACGAGCAAACTCATCCGAACCCCTATTGAACCTGTCAGTGACAATATTCGTACAGTCCGGTCTGTTAGTTTAAGAGTATAGCATATTGAGTCTAGGGGGTGGATAAAGTCAGACCCCTAATAACGCGATATTTCGTGTCGGTATGAAGCCCATCACCTACTGAGAAACTATTGATCCAAATCCGTAATTCTCGTCTATCTTGGCTAAGGATTTCTGGTGATGGCCACCCATGCACTGCGCGACATCAACCTCCAATACCAGGAGACATGAATCCCCGACGATCCGCTCACTGTTTCCATGTGGCTCGAGACTGTACCCAACTAAAATCTGTTTGCACGACTCCTTTGAGCCATGGTAGGGTAGCAATCAAAGCACAATAGGAACTCACACGAGACAAATGACGATCTCAGGTCGATAGACTAACCTGTACACATGTCACCTGGGAACTACTATCTGACAATATGTATAATACCAACTAGCATGTTCCCGGCGAGTCCGTCCAGTGTACTCATGACCCAATGAGTACCTGTATACTATCTTAGGTGACTGACTAACACCAATGGTTTGTGAGACCGGCCACCGCCTCTTGTCGGGGTCTCGATGAGTATACACTAGTCTATTCCGGAGTATCAATGCCCAGTCTCGATACTCGCTCGACTAGGGACATTTAAAGATGTGCTTATAGACCACCCAGCTCCCACGTATATGATTGCCATCATAATGCTGGTAGTCAACTAAGAATCCTATAGGCTCTATCAACATGTAATAGTGATCTGTAATACCACATAAATCATGTACATGATGATAGAGAAAAACCATATAGTATACTATCATCTCGAGTAAGACTGTTCTACCCATATAGGCCCTTCCTCAATCATCACAATCGTGTACCTGCGATTACAATAATTGATTTGAGGGCACTATAGCCAACAGTTTCAACCCTTAACTCAACATTTCTCTTTTCTTTTTTCTTTGACTTTGATCTTCTCGAGTTCGATAATTTATATTTATATTAAGTTATATTAAATTATAATAATGATTTTTTGGTCAAAATCATAAGTTATATCAATGAAATTTATAATAAAAAACTGTAGAATCCGATATTTAGGAAATATCACTGAAATTTCTCTGATTTCTGATATCTTATATCAAAATCTTTGGACCGACACGACACCGATATCTTTTAAAACATTGCTATTAATTCGTCTTCCTTAAATATAATTGTACCATTTGTTAAATTTTTGTTGTAGATTTAGTGAAGGCGGATTGTATAAACAAGCAATCATTAGATCATTCAAGCAACCATAGACCTCTTATATCTTTTGTTTTTTTATTATGTATTTTTTCCTTTTAATTTAGGCCTAATTTATCATAAATTACACGTCTTAGGAGATGTCCGTAAGTTTTGTCTAGTTTTAGTGTTTTACTCTCCTTTAGTTGAAATATTTGGTGTGGCTAATTGCATTAATGGTCTAGAAAATAAATATAATTCCATGATTAGACTCAGAGCAATTATGTAGCATTTTGATGATAATTCGGATTTATATCAAAACAAAGTTTATCATTGTCTCATGTCTTGCTTCTCAACACTTAAAGGGATTAGGAACTTGATCTATAAAACTCTACTAGAATGAAAAAAGCAAGATATCTATAACATTTATTTATTTAGGAGAATGCGTACCATTTTGTATTGTGAAATAATGAGGAGAGAAAAACGAGAAGCGTTTGTGAAATAATAAGAGTGGGTCCCACTTGTTTTTTAATTAAGTTGTAGATCCCACACTTGGTTTTTTTAGTTGTGGTTTTTTTTTTGTTTTGGGTCTAATGGGCCAATTCGATCGAATATTCATGTTATTTATCCGTATATATGGTTTGTGTGGCGAATATTCGGTTTGACCGTATATTTGACCGAATATTGCAGTGTTCGTTTTCCCACCGAATCTGAATATGCGACCAAATATTCGGCCGAATATTCCAATTTTTTCAACACCGATTGCTTTTTCCTATACAAGTAACCTAACCATTGCAATGAATTCATATTAGATTCAATCACAAACAAACTAGTTTCATCAACTTTAATGGAGAACAAAGTGGACAACTTGGGATATCAGCCATGTTATACTACGAGAATTTGAAAGATGAACGATCACTCACCCATTTTTCAGGGCGCATTATGTTGTGTATGGTTGGTCTCTTCTCATTTTGAATGTTGATCCAATATTTGAGGTTTCTCTTCATATTATATTTATTTTCTGCCTTTTTTTAACCCATTCACTTACATAATCAGTTAGATTGTCTTTATAAACTATTTAAACCTCTCCATTGGCTGAGAAAAATTCCCCAATACAGTTTTAAACCTTTCAGATCACCAGATTCGAGACCATTTTCGTACTCTTATTGTTTCCTTAAACTTGTTAGTTCATTTCCTTAAATCTTCACTGAATTACTAAAGTTAGAAATGAGAAGATATAGATAACTTTCATCTCTCATCTAGAACTTCAATTTTGTGCATATGTCTTTGCAAGTTTGGTTGTGGTAGAGCGAGCCCAAGACTTATGTGACATGTAGATTTGCATGACAAATAATGGCATATCCAGGTTTACATTACATAATATATCCTACCCATAGGCATATATTTCCTTGAGTTTGGTTAATTTGATTTGCTACATTCCAAGTTTCATACTCCCGTAGGTTCAAAATAACGCTATTAATCAGTTATACATCATACCTAACACCTAATTTGCATTTTATAGTTTCTTTTACTAGGTTTTTTTCTGTATCTTTTCTTTCATGGAATTTTGGAATTGTTCCTCTTTTTTCTGTCAGATATTATGATGACTAATGACGAATATGTTTTATGTTCTTTCTTAATGATGCAGGAACCTGAACCTATTGACTGGGAATATTATAGGAAAGGAATTGGTTCGCGTTTGGTGGATATGTATAAAGCCTATGATAGTATGTTTCCATTATTCTAGTCAACCTTATTCTGGAGCGTCTGATGTTTGACTTGTGATTGTTCTTATAGCACAGATTTTATTTTTATTTTATTTATGGATTTTTTTCAAATATAGTTTCTTATATTTTGAGAAACATAGGAACCTGGGAGTGCACAACGACTGAACTGCTTCTTTGTAATGAAATAGTTTGTCGTCCTTGAAGCGAATGATGAAGTAGTTTCGCTGGCTCCAAATGTTATATAGCCCACCAAGTCTTGTATGAAAACCAAATTATCCAAAAATAAAAAAAGGAATAGAAAAGAAAAAGTCCAACATGTCATATGACTGTTTGCTTGGTTTTAGATTGCATATTCAGTAAGTTTAATTTGGACTTAATTTTTTTTATACCCAGTAATCAAAGCCTGATATTATTAATACAAATTTAATTTCTATGGCCCGATTTTAACTTTTATAGTACCCCATACTACTTGACCACTTGCAACTTGTATAGTAGCCAATACAACTTGCCATGGTCCACAGCAATCCCTGCATAAATTTTCATAGAATAATAGCTTATATTGAGCCAGCTAAGAACCATTTATTTACAGGCATCAAGATCCCCAAGTATGTTGACACAGTAACTCCTGAATACAAACCCAAGTTTGATGCTTCGGTGAGAATTTCTTGTTTCCATCTATCATTAATGATTATTTTGATTTGAGTATGCTTTGTGTGGAGTTATGGAGGTACATCGGTGCATTTTCCAAGGGACTTTAATATAGCCCTTCCATATAATTTTCTTATTACAGCTCGTGGAGCTGAAAGAAGCAGAACAGCAATCTCTGAAAGAGTCGGAAAGATTAGAAAAGGAAATTGCAGAAGTTCAAGAGATGAAGGTGAGAATCAAGAAATAGGAGCCAATTTCACTTAACAAATGTTGCAATTTTGAGAAATATGATTATGGCATTTATTAGGACTTCCTCATCATCACCGCATTTACTCATTGCATATTGCAAGTAATATTGCATCTCAATTTTTCACGTTATCAACCAAAGTATGTTCGTTGGATTTGAATGCAACCAAAGTTAAAAATGACCAAATTTTGCATTTGGGGTTATTTACTAGCAATAAATGTTGTGTGTAACACATTGCATTCTACTAAACCAAATAACCTGTTTATAAACTTATTTTTAAAGCCGGTTTTCTTTTTCCTTTTTGCACAGGACCTCGTAATATTTTGATTTTTTAAGAGCACCATGACGGCAGATGAGTACTTTGTGAAGCGTTCAGAGCTCAAAAAGAAGTTCGACGATGAAATACGAAATGACTACTGGGGATACTGAACAATATCAGAGTTCTCTTAATGATCCAATATTCATGTCGCTTCAAATAAAATTTTCTTCATGTTTGCTTTATATTCATATTAATTTGTATTATACCTCTTCAATCCCCCTTGGCTTCCAAGTTCTTACCTTTTTTAAGAGACTTTTTGAGTCAAAGGAAATTCTTTTCCACATGGATCAATCACCAGTCCATTGAGAGAAAATAAGAATACAATCACTATATGGCATCTATTGTAAGCTTTAGAGTTGGAATCAATTGATTTTTGTTAATGTTTATATTTTGCTGTCAACTTGTTGTATTATTTCTGTACTAGTTCTGCCCATATGGTGACTGCTTGATTTCTGTAAGTTTGTACTTAGATGCTGGTATTGATTTTGATAAACAATTCTTTGGAGATGCTTCAAGAGATCACAAGGGGGTTGCTGCATTTAGTTTTAGTTTAGGAAAAGGGTATTAAGTTTGTAATTATTAGGAAACTGAAGTCTTTATATTTGGATGAAAAATGTTGGCATGCAGTTGATGTTTAAGATTTATGGATTTTTTTATTATAACGTCTATGATGTATTAGGTACGTGTGTATGTATTTGCTGATGTTGTTTTGGACCATTAGAAAAAATTAAAAATAAATCCCAGTTTTCAATATACTGCTTGCTGCCCTCTCTGTTAGTTAATTATTATACATCCTGAATCTTTCTTTTTCTAATTTTATCATTTTAAATTTTTTTTATTCAACTTTCATATAATCTTATTTAGTTTGGTTGAATGTTCACTGTTTCTTTTTCTTAGATTTGGATATTTGAGTATTTGACTTGGAAATTTGAGGATTTTGAGTGGTGATGTCCAAGATGAGTATGATCGAGAATGAAGCACCGTCGAAAATCATTTTCCCTGAAAACTAAGTGTTAGGATTGTAGGATGCCAATGCCAACATGCATTTGATATGTGCTGATCCAGGATCAGGGAAATTATTTATTCAATCGGCGGTAAGAAAATAGAGCAGAGAGATAGCAAGCTGATGTTAGTCTCTACTCAGTTCCGTCTTAACTTCAAATCCAACAGTCCGGATTATTGTAAAATAGGAGGATGTATCTAATAGGAAAGGCAGCAGCGTGGGTGTAATGCATGAGTTGAGATGGTGGTGGAATATTAATGATTAAAATTCCAAGGGACTAGAAATGATTGATATGATCTCTGAGCCCCTCATATTCCATGTCAAATTCTATTATTTTTCTGTGTCACCTCTCAGCAGCACTATGCAACAATTTTGCTGGTTTCATTCATCCTCTCTTCAACTGTTCATAACAATTTCTCTCTCTTTTTTTTAACAGCCCTCGTTCTTATTACTCCAGCTTAAGGCCATCTAATATCTTCATGTTTAACTTTATCGAAAACTGTGTTGAGAGAGAAAAATAAATGAGTAATAAGGTCTTAATTGCACAGTATTTTCTTTATTTTTGACCTTAATAATAGAGGTAGAATCAAACCCCAAAAAAAAAGATCGAGTTTTGAAAATACCACTTCAATGATACCCTAGAAAAATAACAGCAAAGTTGGCACATAAATAACAAAAGTACTTTTTCTACAGCAATTTGTCTATCCAAAAGTTTGCCCAAGAGACAAACACCATGAGTCCACCTGTTTGACACTATTATCTAGATGTTGTGGGTCCTACTATTTTGTCTCTTGGGTAAATTTTAAAATAAACAAATTGCGGATAGGAAAAGTATTGCACTATAAATGAAGAAAATTATACATATCTTGCCCTTCTACTTCTAACACCATTACTATTTTCGCTATAGTTGGCAAAATATCTTCTAAGGAGTGTTAGTTGCAAGCTATGGGGTTGTTTGGTAGCTTATAAATGGAGATCCTTATAACATTTGTTGTAAAAAATCTTCATTTCATTTGTTTGGTTAGTAATAAACTTGAATTGGAAATGGAAATGGAGATGCAAAAATTATCAAATTCTTGCAACATTTGTTACACTCATTTTGGTTGTAACAAGAGTTGCAACTTTTGAGAATGGTAAGCATAGCTATTATTACAAGGTGTCATATAAGCTTTGTATATGCTTATATGTAAAGAGCAATACTTTTGTGTATCCAAAAGTACCCAAGAGACAAAATGGTAGGGCCCACAACACCTTGGTAGTATGGAACAGGTTGGGTCATGGTGTGTCTATTGGATAAACTTTTGGATAAACTAATTGCGGTAGAGAAAGTATTTTTATATGCAAATTTGCAACAAAAGTTGCATTTCGTTTAATTTTTTTTTTAATCAAACAAAATAAATTGTTTTGATTTGGAAATACAATCACAAAACTTGTAGATAACCAAACAATGGATTTGGGTGTTTTTTTGGCAACAAATGTCATATGGGTGCAGTTCTTTTTTGTTGCTAGCCAAACATGCATGCATGCCCTACATCAAAATCCAAATCCGAAATATTTCGATATCCTAAAATCATTTGAAGTTGGTGTTTTCTTAATGATGTTAGTCGAAACTAGCATTTACAATACTAGAATTAGAATTATGAAACTCGGCATTACAAATTATATTATACAAATGAAAACCCATATCAATCTCAAAATTACAGCATATCATTGAATCCCTACTTTGTCATTTGATCCAATTGAGTTAGATAGGAAGATATTTGATTCCAATATACATGGACACCGCCGAGATAGGAAGATATTTGATTCCAATATACATGGACACCGCCGAGGCCGCGGACGCCGCAAGCCGACTAGTGAATGATGCCGGCCATCATCATCATCCGCCGACTGGTCATCGCCATTGAAGCCTGCCAACTGCTCGTCGATACCCATCGACCTATCACCACGGCTAAGCCTGCCGACTTCGATAACCACCGTCGACGCCTCCTTATCGGCAATCAATGTCCGCTGACCAATCACCGCCGCTCCGTCTACCAGACACCACATCCACCAGCATTGACCCCCGTCTACCGGTCATTGCCGTCTATGCTCGCCGACTAGACACTTCTACCGATTGGACACCACTTCCGACCGGCTATCATTATTGAGAGGAAACTATAATTTTTTAACTTTTGATTCACGTGGTATTTAAGATTTTTGTTTATAAACTTAAAATTTTTGATCCAAACTACATAATTGATTTAGCTCTCGTGAGGATTCATTACCCATGGGTACAATAATTAACAAAATCTCATCACTAATCAATTCAAGCACACTTCGAGGTTATCGAAGCATGCACACGTGCATGCCATCATATTCCATAGTCGGTTTAATTTGCAAATGATCTTCGCGCATTAATTTGCGTGTCATACACGATTAAAGTGAAAAGAAACGCCTTTCCCCCCTCAAAGATGTGATATCACTTCCAGGGCAGGAATCGGTAATATATTCACCCGGCACCTCCAATTTCAATTCAAATAAAAAATTATAAAAGAAAATAAAATTGTGAACAATATATAAAAGGATGTCCACATCATCCATTAAATTCAGAAAATTACCATCCAATATCCGCAAGTGATTGCAAATTCTTATTCACATCAAAATTGTCAACGTACATAAAATTTAGCCTGAAATTTTTCCCTCCATGCAGCTCAAGCCCACGGCGGAACTGTTATGTGTTAGAGTGGGCCAGCTCCCCAGCTCTTGGAGAATTTCTTATACAATCCCTTAATTTTATTTTATTTTTAGTTTGGAGTTCAAATTTGCTCTCCCTAGGCTTGTCGCCTTACCAATTTGGCTTACCTCAGTTTGTACCAATTCGCAAGTTTGCTCCCTGAAAATGGTTGATTTCGAAAAATAAAAATAAAAATTATTGCCTTAATAGATTTAGCTGCAGCCAATTCTTATGATATTAGAGAATCCTAAAATATAGGTCATAAAATCTCAACTATTTACTAACATTTCATCTTTTGCAATCTTTTTACTACTAGTATCTTGTGCAATGCACGTGTTCAAATAATCATGTTTAATTCTTAAATTGTGTTAATTGCGAATACCCCCCTTGTGCTATGGTGTGTGTGTGGTGGGATGGGGGATGTCGAGCATTTAAACCCCTCAAGTATCATAATAAGCGCTTCTATCCCATATGATTGAATTTTTCTTCTTCTAATGTCCATTATATCCCTTTCTGCTTTTTCTTTAAGCATGAAAAACCCATAACACTGATAATTCAATCAAAAGAAAATCTTAGCAAAATCATCTAAATAAAATGATAGTAAAAGAAAATTGAAAAATACCCATCTTGAATAGTTCTTTTCCACCTTCTTGATTTTAATGAAAACAATATGTTAAATATCAAGCTTTTAGATTTGGGTTGAAAACTTAACTACCTGTGAGATGATGGAAATTTTTAGATTTAAAGATTGGTTTTTTTAGAGTAGAAGAGAAGAAGAAAGGATAAAATGGGTATTGGGAAAATATCTATTAACCATAGAGGGTGAAAGTGTTTATTATTATAGTTCAATGGTATAAGTGCTCAGTTCCAAATAATTCAGGAGGTCTATGTGCAATTAACCCGTTTAAATTTGAATTAAAAAAAATAAAGAAGATTAAAACTTAAAGGTTAAAGGGTGGGAGTGGTTAATTTGTTTTCAAAATGATTCACAATGATTTTAATAGTTATTTAAGATCAGTTGAGATGATTATATAGTTATAACCGATTCAATTGATGATTGTATTTATTAAATATTTTTAAAAGAAAATTCTATATTTAATTATTTTGCTATTGATGTGATCCTATTTGAGAACAATCAAATTGAAATCAATTTGGAGGCCCATAATTTTGGTAGAAGAGATTTAATTTTTAATTAACATCAGTGAACAATCACATAAATTTAAAAGTAAAAAACAAAATTTCCATTTGTCAATACCTTACTTTTAGGATGCATCCTAATTAGCACCGTTATTGACCCAATTTTGTAAGTTTCTCATCCATTTTTTTATTTTCTAAATATTACATATATAGATGTGTGTTTAATGTTTCATTTTTTGACAGTCTTCATCACCAATAAAGTCGGTCTCTTGCACATTTCTTTTCATAAGCTCAAGTTCGTCCCTGCAAAGTAGAAATCCTGGTTCCGTAGCTGGACTCATATGAAAATATTTTGGTCAACTCAACTAAATTTCTGTAAAATCTTTGCTATTTTTTGGTACACACATACATCACATTTCCAAAACACAACAACAACAACAGCTCAGACTTTTATCCCAAGCATATGGGAAAGGCTACATGAACCAACATAAGAATCACGCCGGGTCCAGCACATGAATCATCCGCTTCCACTCACTCCTATCGAACAATATACTTTCATTGAGGCTTTTGGCAACCATATCTTTTCGTATCGCCTCCATCCATATTTTTCTCGGTGTCCCTTTCGCCCCTTTGACATTGCCTATATTAAGAGTATCCATTCGTTAAACCGGTGCTTTCATAGGTCTGCGTCGCACATGACCAAACCATCTTAGCCGGTTTTCTTACATCTTTTCCTCCACGGGTGCTATACCAACTTTTGCACGAATATGGTCATTTCACACCTTATTCTTTCCAGTGTTACCACATATCCAACGAAGCATGCGCATCTCCGCTACATGCATCTTCTGTGTATGATACTTTTTAGGAGCCCAGCATTCTGTATCATATAATAAGGCAGGCCGAATAGCGCTCCGATAAAACTTCCTTTTCAATTTTAACGGAAAGTTACGATCACACAAAATCCTTGTTACACTCCTCCATTTCAACCAATCAGCTTGGATCTTTTGATTAATATCGCTATCGATTTCTCCATCCTTTTGGATGATGGAACCTAGATACCTAAATCGATCGGTTGGTGATATCTCTTGCCGTTCCAATGTTATACCAATATGGTCTCGACTTCTCTGTTTGCTAAATTTGCAATGCATATATGCTGTCTTGGACTTACTCAATCCGAACCTCCGAAATTCCAACGTTTACCTCCATAACTCCAATTTGGCATCAACCCTTACTTTCGTCTCATTTACTAAAACCATATCATCAGCGAATAGCATACACCAAGGTATCTCATTTTGAATAGTTCTAGTAAGCTCATCTATCACGATGGTTAATAGGAAGAGACTTAATGTAGATCCTTGATGTAAACCAACTGTAATCGGAAAATCACCCGTTAGGCAGCCACAAGTTCTGACATTTGCCACTACTCTATCGTACATGTCTTTGATTATGTCAATGTACTTGACATAAACCCTCTTCTTCGTTATTGTCCCCTATAATACCTCTTTAGATATCTTGTCGTACACTTTCTCTAAATTAATAAATATCATATGCAACTCTCTTCTCCTCTCTTGAAAATGCTCGACAAGTTGACGAAGTAAATGAATAACCTCTGTCGTCGATCGTCCAGGCATGAACCCAAACTGGTTCTCTGTTATCTTAATATCTTTTCTTAGCCTGTGTTTAATCTCTCTCTCAAACCTTCCTGGTATGATACATAAGTTTTATTCCACGGTAGTTTGAGCACCTTTGAATGTCACCCTTGTTCTTATAGATAGGTATAAGGGTACTTTTTCTCTATTCATTTAGTATTTTTTGTCTGCCAAATCTTATTAAATATCTCTGTCAGCCATTTAATACCTATTTCTTCTAAATATCTCCAAATCTCGATAGGAATCCCGTCTGAACCAACCGCATTACTTAATCTCATTCTCTTCAAAACCTCTTTAATCTCAGATAGTCTTATTTTACGTATGAAATCATGGTTTATATCTTGAGATTGAATGACAAGTCCATCCAAATTCTTAGTAAAGCTTTTATCGTACAATTTGTCAAAATAATCTCTCCACTTTTTCTTAATATTCTCATCTCGAACTAAAACCTTTTGATCTTTATGTTTGACACACTTCACCACACATAACTCTCTAGTCTTCCTTTCCTGCATCCGAACAATTCAGTATATATCATTTTCAGCCTCCTTAGTGTCCAACTTCTCGTATACTTTCTTATAGACCTTAGTTTTAGATTCCCGAACAGCTTTCTTAACTTTATTTTTAGCCATTTTATACTTCTCAAATCTCTCTGTATCTTTTCTTTTCTTCAAATCTTTAGAAGAATCCCTCTTAATTTTAATAGCAGTTTTTAATTTTTTATTCCATCATGACGTGTCCTTAGATGGTGGAGTACCATCTTTCGACTCACCAAGTAGATTTCTAGCTATTCTCTTAATACAACTAGTCATTTTGTTTCATATTCTGTCTAAATCATTTTCAGACTGCCAATCTGTCTCTTGAACTACACGATCTATAAAATCTTTTTAGTTACCTTCCTTCAGTCGACACCATTTTATTCTAGCTTTTATCTTACGTCTAATCTTTCTAGATTCTATTCTAAATCGAAAATCTAGAACTAAAAATTTATGTTGAGTGGTTACACTTTCATCTGGCACTATCTTACAGTCGATACACCAATCTCTATCTATCATTCTCGTCAGAAAAAAATATATTTGACTTGCACTTGATCCGTTCCTAAATGTAATAAGGCGGCTCTCTTTTTCTAAACCAAGTGTTTGCTAAGATCAATTCATAAGACAAGGTAAAATTTGGAATCGAGCTACTTGTTTCATTCTCTTGTCCAAAACCAAAACCTCCATGGATAGTATCAAACCCATTATGACTAGTACCTACATGTTCATTGCGATCACCACCAATAAATAACTTCTCTTCACTAGATATGTTTTGCACCATCTCGTCTAAATCCTCCCAGAATAGACGTTTACTAGCGTCATCAAGACCTATTTGTGGTGTATAAGCACTAATAATATTAAGGATCTCCCCATCTAGAATAAACTTAACGGGTAAAACTCTATCACGTTTTCTCTTAATCTCAACCACATCCTCAATCAACCGTTTATTTATAATTACGTCTACCCCATTACGATTTTTATCTTTACCCGTATACCAAAACTTATAACCCCAAGGCCCTATGACTCTACCCCTTTCACCTACCCACTTAGTTTCTTGCAGACACATAATACCAACTCTCCGCCTAATTATCACCTCCACTAATTCTGTTAGTCTACACGTAAGGGAACTTATGTTCCAAGAAACTAGACAGATTTTATGAAACCCTTACTTATTTGTCACTACACCCGGGGTTCAATATAGCGTGCCGTTTTCGAACGACGACCTAGAATCGCTTACATATTTAACACTTCATCCGGGATCCGATATAGTACGTCGCTGAGTAGGGGACGCCCCAACGATATTTTTACTATGGTTCATGTCATAGAATATGACAAAGTTTTACGTCGGCTGTTACCAACCTATCACAACTCTCACCCTTTCTCATTCGGACTTGGGGCCGGCAACGGTGGGTTTATTTCCAAAACACTAGTACTTATTATGTAAATTTACTTCGATGTAAATGTGCATATACATTTGATAATGACAGATTCCGGTACTACATATACAATTAAACTGTGCTGCTTCCTTCCCCCACCCCCACCACCCATTCCCAAAAAAGAAAAAAAACCTCACTCTTAATGGAGTATGCTGATTATATGTAACGTTTTGAAAATCGTTTCGGTGGAATTTCGAAAAAACGGTAAAATAAGGGGGTTTTCTGTAAAAAGTCAAAATACAAATATCTTATTATAAAAATTAAATATACATATTCTAGCTATGTAATTGCTATTATTTGGTGTTTATTGAGCCGCTGGTGAAATTTCAAATTTTCTGAAAAAAAAATAAAATATTATTTTATTATTATTTTAAGCCGTCACTAATACATTTAATTAGGGAAAATTACAAATTGGAATGAGTTGAAACAAATTTTGTGCATCATAAAACATTAAATAAAAATTTATCATGTGGTTTTTGGAACGAAATCATTTGCCAAAACGGTTTAGAAATTATTGAAGAAAAAAGGCTTTTTTTTTTAGCGTAAATGGATGTTTGGGGTATTGTATTTATCATTTTTCATCACCCCACACCCGTACCCACACCCACACACCCCCATTCACTCATCCCCATGGCTGAATTCAGCAGCCCCTCTTTGGTCCCCACTTGAATTTCATAGAAAAGAAAAGAAAAGGAAAAGAAAGGATAAAAGAATGTATAAGAATGGGCTTTTGACTTTTCTTTGACTTTGAAACCAACACTCTCTCTCTCTCACTCTCCCACTCACCTCACCCTCCCCATTTTCGGCCAGAAACAGCCCCCCCCATTTTCTCCAAGTATCCATCTTCCTTCACCTCCATTTTCCTTCAAAAAAATCAACAAAAAAATCAACACAAACCCTCACAAAATCAAAATCCGACTCCTACCCATTTCTCTATAGCCAAAATTGCATGGATCTAGGGAACAAGATTCCAATTTGGGAGGCTATGTGTGTGCTTGTGGATCTTCAATTCATTGGGTATAAATTCTAACCATTTTTGCTTAATTAGTTAGTTAATTTCTTAAGGCTAAGTTGTTAAAGTGTTAATTTTGCTCTTGTTGCTAATTTGAGAATTCAAGAGTATGGTTTGAAGCTAATTTGGGTTTAACCATCACTAATAGGATAATCAAGTGTAGATTATCATCTTGTGGGAATGTAAAACCTAATCTAGTTGCTAGTTGCAATTTGTTAATTTAAGATTTGCAATAAATAAGCTTTTATGTAAACTAGGTTTTTATGAAATGCATATATATGTGAGATTTAAATCTAGTTAGGGTTGTATATCATTTGAACATGGTTTAAGTGTGTAATTTATCATATTAAGGCATGTTAAATCGAACCTAGTAACTAGTTTGCAAATCGTATTTTAGAATTTTACTATTTAAGCTAAATTGCAAACTAGAATTTTGGGATTTATGGAAATGAGTAAGTTTAAAATCTAGTAATGGTTTGGGTGGCTTAGTTAAGATATTTAGTGAGCATTGTAGCCACTAAAATCATTAAAACATTTAGTTTTGTACAAAAATGGAAAAGTTTGCTTACTAGGTTTTCGGAAAAATCGCTTTTAAAGTGAGTTTGAGGTTTTTGTGAATTCTAACCTATTTCATATTATAATTAGTGTTTGTGAATGCGCAAAGGGGTGCGTTTGGGTTTTTTTCTCGATGGTTTGACGTTCGTACATCGACATCGAGGGTTGGTTTGATTATTCTTGCATGTGTAGGCGATAGGTTTTGACCTATGCATGATACGCGTGCCGATTTAGTTTTCGTATGCCGTTTCGATTTTGAATTGGGTTTTTATGCGATACGATACGTTGTGATATGTAGGTACCCCATGTGGACTTCGAGACGGCAAGCAAGCGCGTGGCGACGTCGGCACCGGCGAGCGAGGACCAGGTGAGTAGATTTATATCTACGGGGAGAAGTCGGATGGATGGCGTATAGCACCCCCGCAGTTCGTGGTGATGTATACGAATACGTATACACACACATATATATATATATATATTTTGACTATAATTTGTTTGATATTATCGATGATATAGATATTTGGTGTTCTTGGATGATTTGGTGTCGCGAAACCCTAGAGTAATGGTCGCATCACACATGCACACACACACCCATACTTGCATACTTTCTTCTTTCATTTGCGCTTATACGGGATTATATAGTTATGTGTTCACATGGGTATGGGACTATGTGTTCACATACGGATTGAGGATGATAGTACTTGGGATTTATAATGAGTCGATGAGATTTGATTTGAGGCCGTGAGATCGGTGATATAGCAGGGTTCGTATCTTAGATACGACATGACGTTGTAGTGGGTCCTTGACGTAGTGTTTCACACACGTCCATGCATACGTAGGCGGTATCAGTATGGTACTAGACGTAGATCAGTACCCCGATCATGATATTTGATAAAGAGGATACCAGGTGAATAGTATGAAGAATGTGATATTGACCCGTACCCAGATTGGGATGCCGTACGACGGATTTACGTACGAGCTATATTGATGATTGATCCGCACTCTTGACTTGGGATGCCTGATTATAGATATGGTATCGGATATGATATTATTGAGGCGGGATCACCGACTATACATATACAGGTATGTATATATATCGACTCAGATGATAGGCGGTTTCCTTACCTGTAGTTCAGCTTGTTAGTTCAGCCGTATAGTCTAGTGTAGTTGTTAGATTAGATTAGACTTCTTACCTATTTCAAAAACTAACGAATCGTGGGCATTTTTAAAGACAGCTCAAGGGAATCTACGGATATTTCAAAAACGACGTATCTTTTCATAAAAACACCGTAGCCCCTATTTTCAAAACCCCATGATTCGTGTTATTTCAAAAGGCACCATTCGTAGGACTTATATTAGATTATTGCAGATTAGTTATCGTTGTGTCTAGTATTCAGCTCCCGCACATTATTGTTGTTCGCTCTGCCTCGCATATTTATTTTGCTGCATATTCCATTATTGATATCATGTTGTTAGGACACCAGCACCATTACCGATGATGCGTATGTACCACGTACACCTACTTGCCGGCTCACACACATCTTCATCGGTAATTGCCATGTCACGTACACTTTAGAGAATATAATTGCTTGACTTAGATTGTTAGCTAGTAGTGTTGACATGATATTAGTGTACTTCCCCTATATGCCATATTAGACATTGTAGTTATTACCTACCACTTCATGCATACTGTTATTTAGTTGTTCATGCCTAGTTCATTATCATTGACATATGCACTTGTGATGATTTCTTGAGATTTATGATATTTCTGGATTTCGGGGAAAGCCGCAAAATTTACAACTTATGATCTTTTAAAATATAAAATGTGCGGTTTTCTAATGATGTAAAGTGTCGTCCACCATGAGTTTGCTGTGGTTTTGGAGATCCGTGTCGAGGAGTGGAGGAACCGTCACGGGTACATGGTGGGCCCGGTATGGTACCCCGGGGCAAGAGGAATGTGGTGTTGACGTTGAGCCTGGCTGGGGAGCACTACCTACCGGTGATATTACCCGACGCGTCGGATATCCGGAGGATACCGTCGTGGTCTTGAGATGGATGGTAAGGGCCGGTCTGGACTGACGGCGCCCTAGATATTGAGATTGAGACATTGATATTTCGAAACAGTGAGATTTATGTTTTGTGTCGATGCTAGACACTGTTGATACTGATTTCATTATGATACCTCAGTTTAAAAATACGAAGGAAATCTCACTAATTTATGAAAACAGTTTCTTCATTTACATGTATTCTGTTTCATGCATTCATACCTCATTCATATGATATATTGCTACTTGAGGCACTGACACGGGCACATGAGATTACACTCGGGTTAGATATTTACCCTAGCCTTGTTATAGGCTGCATGTTATATACTTATTTTGAGGATATATTATGATCATTGACCTAGGATTGCGTTATTTATGCGATTTCTGTGCGTAGATGTTTTTCTATTCACGAGTTGACAACTCACCCCCGTTGTGCCCCAGTTTCTTGCAGGTTTGCCGTACCGGTTTCCTTACGGCTTTGCGGGCATAGTTTCATTCGGGTGATTTGCTAGTAGGTGGGTTTACTTGTATCATACCCCATTATTTACCTTGTATGATATTATTCAGTTGTATCTAGTAAATTCCATCAACCAAACATGTATTTTTTTTGAGATAGAGACCAGTGTTGGTTATTCTTTCGACCTTAGAGTCGCTCGTTATTTTTCTGGTGGTTTTGAGTTTCCTTTTGAGTTTTTGATCCTCGCCGTTGGCGTTGTATATTATATTGCTTGTGTGGTTGTGACCGTCGATTGACGAAGAGCTAGCTCCCGCTTGGGGATGCCTTTTATTGATTTCGTATACTATTCATGTTGTATCCCGTTTGGGAGCCAGTATTTACAAAGGAGACTCTGCCGAAATTTTCAGTAAAATTTTGATGTTTTAAAAACCGCATAATTCGGCTTATGCTATTGAAATTACTTGCTTTAAGTTGTTTTTCCTGCACTCTACTATTTTCTTGGTTTGGATTTCTGGGTTTTCGGTTTACTTAGATTACGTACGCCTCGAGACGTTCGTAGTTTAAGTGCCGGTCATGTTCCGTACTTTCGGGACGTGACAAAGTTGGTATCAAAGCGTTAGGTTTTACCTTCGGAGCGTAGGATGACCCTTGGTTGATGGAATAGGTGACTAAAGTAGAGTGACGTACCGTTGGTATGTTCCGCGGCATATTTACGACACGCCACTCCACTTATGAAGCCTTAGGATGTATATTTCCTTGTTCAGTATTATATTCCTTCCTGATCTAGCCTCATCGGTACCAGTTTGGTCTTGCTGCTACGGTTACCGGCAGGGAGAGCTACGGCTAGAGTTGCGGTCAGCACAAGCTCGTCACGAACGAGGACTGACCAGGACGAAATTCCGGCGACACACGATTGCAGAGATTTGTCTTTTTACTGTGTTTCCGCGCCGCGAGCGTTTGGCGGATCGCCTTTATGAGGTTACTCGGATGTGCTGATCGACACTAGAGGATTGAGCCACTGACAGAGGCCAGCCAGATTTTGATGACCGTTGGTGTGTTGCTTACTCCTGATGATTGAGGCACTGTTCAGCGTGCAGACGAGCGAGCCAGTTGTTGCTGCGAGCGACGAGATATCGCCCCATATGTTGGAACTATGGCGGGGCGAGTTGTACGAATAGATGATAGAAGGTCGCTAGTCACCCGATGATGAATGACTAGGACAGGTGGTTCGTTCGCTTACCCCGATGCGAGGTCATCAGATAGATTGATTCCAGCTAGAGACGACTTCACGCGAAGACGTTGGGAGTCGACAGAGACGATCGAATGTCAGAAACCTACTATTCCAAGTTTAAAGTATTCGGAAAGACATGCAGGCAATTCTATGGTCCCTCTAGAAGAATGAAACCCTAACTCGACTTAATGACCGTATGAAAGCCTTTGAACCTTAGGGTTTGCGGCAGTTCTGCGGCGCCATTAGTGAGGCTTGGGTTTGCCCTTCTACGGCTGGACCACCGATGCTGTGGTATGTACTCGATACTATTAAACTGTGCCCAAGATGTTGAGCTCTTGGGGGATTATGAGGTTTTGACGACTCGATCGGATGACTCGACTTAATTCGGATGCTAGGTGGTGAGATGCATTCTTGGGAGACTCCAGATACAAGGATAGCCGTTGGAGCTCAGTCCATGCAGCCGCGACGAGACGAGTCCAAAGCAGACGACATTAGAGAAAAGTGAAGTAAGAGGTTCGCACCAGATGTAGATGAGATGACGTTCCACTCCGCCGACATCAGAGAGGCGATGCGCATCCCGAGGCATGGTACTGGATATACCTTCCAGAAGGAGTCGCGATGGGTATGCAGCCGTTACAGAGCAAGATGCAGATATAGGAAAGGACAATGACTTCCGGACAGTTGGCAGAAGACGAGACATGGAAGAGACCGTGAGCAGGATTCCTTCCAGGACACTGCTGCAATGATACTTGCACCCAGGATCAGATGTGTCACGTACATTCAGAGAGTCAGAGGCCGACGCCAGTGATATGCTGTCTCACGAGTGGTCGCGATGATTGACCAAGAGATGACCAGAGGAGTGCCAGAACGGAATCGTCCCCGTTAGCACACCTGACAGGGCCGATGAGCCGATGGACCGAAAGATTGGTAATTCACAGTGAAGACCTTGACCCAGGAGTGGTCATGGTTACGCACGCCAGCAGGACAGAGTTCATGATCATCGACGAGACGTCCCACTAGTGACCGCGACAGTTGCCTAGATTCTTAGAGGATGCGCTTGAGCAGTACTATTCCGCCATTATTGATTACGATGTTTTGGGTGATTTATTCGTATGATTTGATTTTGATGATTGAGGATTTACGACCTTTGCACAGTGTTGCACTTGATATCGTTTTCGTGCTTTAGTTTCACATGTTTGTGATATTACGGTTTTAAATAGTTGAGTTGGTTTTGTGCGTATGCATGCACACGATTTCGTTCCTGCACTCGGTATAGTTTATATATGCTTGCAGTGCAGTGATACGCCTTATGTGCACTTAGATGCACTGGACTTCGATTTCGATTATGATACTCGATATTTGTTTTGTGCACCTTGTGCACCTGATTGATTTTGCGCACGTTCGGCGCTTGATATTGGATTTCATGATTTCGTGCGCGATGGATGCACCTGATTTGGATTTTCGCGCATGTTGAGCGCATGTCTTGAGATGCGATTTTGGTGCACACCAGATGCACTAAAGTGAGATTTTTCGTGCATGTTAGATGCACCTGATTTTGCTGTCAGGCACACATGTTGCCTACGACAGATGTTTCGTGCACACCCGATGCACTTAGGTGTTGTTTCTGTGCGCATGTATGGCACATTCATGGATTTTGATTTCCGTGCGCACCAGACGCACGTAGCATTCATGTGCATATTTTGGGGATTGATTTCGTATAGAGCAGTACGTTTTTATGATATTGCTATGTGTTTTCGTACTGAGCAGGACTAGTCAGAGGACAGTACCTGAATACATTTTGCATGCATTGATAGTTATTGAAGGGATTTCCAAAAGCGAGCTATAGCCTCAGTATTTACCTACGTGTCTGATATGACACGAAATGTTTAAAACAAGGAGACCCTTCTAAATTGTTTCCAAAACGGCGGAACGTACATTTCAAACAAAAGTATATATGTATATAGTTATTTTCTTATGGTAGATGTCCGCCACTGTGCAGTGTTATACGCGTTGCACAGCGACTTAAAGAGATTTGGCATGCATTTCCTTCAGATGCTTACAGATATAGATTCGATATTTACATTTATAGTTTTGAGTTATATCATATTGGTTTTGATTTGGATTTGGCATTGATGTCTTCTCCACGACTCCGATGATCGCGGGATGCTTGGAGGAGTTTTGATTTGAGTTATATACTCATTTTTCAAGCGCATGCGCTGCGCTACGACTTGTTTTATGTATTTATAATTTCGGAGCCCCGACGACTTGATGGGTTTTCTTAGATGTTTTAGTATTTGGGGGAGTTTGAATTTAAATTCGGGGACCGAATTTCTTTAAGGGGGGAAGATTGTAACGTTTTGAAAATCGTTTCGGTGGAATTTCGAAAAAACGGTAAAATAAGGGGGTTTTCTGTAAAAAGTCAAAATACAAATATCTTATTATAAAAATTAAATATACATATTCTAGCTATGTAATTGCTATTATTTGGTGTTTATTGAGCCGCTGGTGAAATTTCAAATTTTCTGAAAAAAAAATAAAATATTATTTTATTATTATTTTAAGCCGTCACTAATACATTTAATTAGGGAAAATTACAAATTGGAATGAGTTGAAACAAATTTTGTGCATCATAAAATATTAAATAAAAATTTATCATGTGGTTTTTGGAACGAAATCATTTGCCAAAACGGTTTAGAAATTATTGAAGAAAAAAGGCTTTTTTTTCCGCGTAAATGGATGTTTGGGGTATTGTATTTATCATTTTTCATCACCACACACCCGTACCCACACCCACACACCCCCATTCACTCATCCCCATGGCTGAATTCAGCAGCCCCTCTTTGGTCCCCACTTGAATTTCATAGAAAAGAAAAGAAAAGGAAAAGAAAGGATAAAAGAATGTATAAGAATGGGCTTTTGACTTTTCTTTGACTTTGAAACCAACACTCTCTCTCTCTCACTCTCCCACTCACCTCACCCTCCCCATTTTCGGCCAGAAACAGCCCCCCCCATTTTCTCCAAGTATCCATCTTCCTTCACCTCCATTTTCCTTCAAAAAAATCAACAAAAAAATCAACACAAATCCTCACAAAATCAAAATCCGACTCCTACCCATTTCTCTATAGCCAAAATTGCATGGATCTAGGGAACAAGATTCCAATTTGGGAGGCTATGTGTGTGCTTGTGGATCTTCAATTCATTGGGTATAAATTCTAACCATTTTTGCTTAATTAGTTAGTTAATTTCTTAAGGCTAAGTTGTTAAAGTGTTAATTTTGCTCTTGTTGCTAATTTGAGAATTCAAGAGTATGGTTTGAAGCTAATTTGGGTTTAACCATCACTAATAGGATAATCAAGTGTAGATTATCATCTTGTGGGAATGTAAAACCTAATCTAGTTGCTAGTTGCAATTTGTTAATTTAAGATTTGCAATAAATAAGCTTTTATGTAAACTAGGTTTTTATGAAATGCATATATATGTGAGATTTAAATCTAGTTAGGGTTGTATATCATTTGAACATGGTTTAAGTGTGTAATTTATCATATTAAGGCATGTTAAATCAAACCTAGTAACTAGTTTGCAAATCGTATTTTAGAATTTTACTATTTAAGCTAAATTGCAAACTAGAATTTTGGGATTTATGGAAATGAGTAAGTTTAAAATCTAGTAATGGTTTGGGTGGCTTAGTTAAGATATTTAGTGAGCATTGTAGCCACTAAAATCATTAAAACATTTAGTTTTGTACAAAAATGGAAAAGTTTGCTTACTAGGTTTTCGGAAAAATCGCTTTTAAAGTGAGTTTGAGGTTTTTGTGAATTCTAACCTATTTCATATTATAATTAGTGTTTGTGAATGCGCAAAGGGGTGCGTTTGGGTTTTTTTCTCGATGGTTTGACGTTCGTACATCGACATCGAGGGTTGGTTTGACTATTCTTGCATGTGTAGGCGATAGGTTTTGACCTATGCATGATACGCGTGCCGATTTAGTTTTCGTATGCCGTTTCGATTTTGAATTGGGTTTTTATGCGATACGATACGTTGTGATATGTAGGTACCCCATGTGGACTTCGAGACGGCAAGCAAGCGCGTGGCGACGTCGGCACCGGCGAGCGAGGACCAGGTGAGTAGATTTATATCTACGGGGAGAAGTCGGGTGGATGGCGTATAGCACCCCCGCAGTTCGTGGTGATGTATACGAATACGTATACACACACACATATATATATATATATTTTGACTATAATTTGTTTGATATTATCGATGATATAGATATTTGGTGTTCTTGGATGATTTGGTGTCGCGAAACCCTAGAGTAGTGGTCGCACCACACATGCACACACACACCCATACTTGCATACTTTCTTCTTTCATTTGCGCTTATACGGGATTATATAGTTATGTGTTCACATGGGTATGGGACTATGTGTTCACATACGGATTGAGGATGATAGTACTTGGGATTTATAATGAGTCGATGAGATTTGATTTGAGGCCGTGAGATCGGTGATATAGCAGGGTTCGTATCTTAGATACGACATGACGTTGTAGTGGGTCCTTGACGTAGTGTTTCACACACGTCCATGCATACGTAGGCGGTATCAGTATGGTACTAGACGTAGATCAGTACCCCGATCATGATATTTGATAAAGAGGATACCAGGTGAATAGTATGAAGAATGTGATATTGACCCGTACCCAGATTGGGATGCCGTTCGACGGATTTACGTACGAGCTATATTGATGATTGATCCGCACTCTTGACTTGGGATGCCTGATTATAGATATGGTATCGGATATGATATTATTGAGGCGGGATCACCGACTATACATATACAGGTATGTATATATATCGACTCAGATGATAGGCGGTTTCCTTACCTGTAGTTCAGCTTGTTAGTTCAGCCGTATAGTCTAGTGTAGTTGTTAGATTAGATTAGACTTCTTACCTATTTTAAAAACTAACGAATCGTGGGCATTTTTAAAGACAGCTCAAGGGAATCTACGGATATTTCAAAAACGACGTATCTTTTCATAAAAACACCGTAGCCCCTATTTTCAAAACCCCATGATTCGTGTTATTTCAAAAGGCACCATTCGTAGGACTTATATTAGATTATTGCAGATTAGTTATCGTTGTGTCTAGTATTCAGCTCCCGCACATTATTGTTGTTCGCTCTGCCTCGCATATTTATTTTGCTGCATATTCCATTATTGATATCATGTTGTTAGGACACCAGCACCATTACCGATGGTGCGTATGTACCACGTACACCTACTTGCCGGCTCACACACATCTTCATCGGTAATTGCCATGTCACGTACACTTTAGAGAATATAATTGCTTGACTTAGATTATTAGCTAGTAGTGTTGACATGATATTAGTGTACTTCCCCTATATGCCATATTAGACATTGTAGTTATTACCTACCACTTCATGCATACTGTTATTTAGTTGTTCATGCCTAGTTCATTATCATTGACATATGCATTTGTGATGATTTCTTGAGATTTATGATATTTCTGGATTTCGGGGAAAGCCGCAAAATTTACAACTTATGATCTTTTAAAATATAAAATGTGCGGTTTTCTAATGATGTAAAGTGTCGTCCACCATGAGTTTGCTGTGGTTTTGGAGATCCGTGTCGAGGAGTGGAGGAACCGTCACGGGTACATGGTGGGCCCGGTATGGTACCCCGGGGCAAGAGGAATGTGGTGTTGACGTTGAGCCTGGCTGGGGAGCACTACCTACCGGTGATATTACCCGACGCGTCGGATATCCGGAGGATACCGTCGTGGTCTTGAGATGGATGGTAGGGGCCGGTCTGGACTGACGGCGCCCTAGATATTGAGATTGAGACATTGATATTTCGAGACAGTGAGATTTATGTTTTGTGTCGATGCTAGACACTGTTGATACTGATTTCATTATGATACCTCAGTTTAAAAATACGAAGGAAATCTCACTAATTTATGAAAACAGTTTCTTCATTTACATGTATTCTGTTTCATGCATTCATACCTCATTCATATGATATATTGCTACTTGAGGCACTGACACGGGCACATGAGATTACACTCGGGTTAGATATTTACCCTAGCCTTGTTATAGGCTGCATGTTATATACTTATTTTGAGGATATATTATGATCATTGACCTAGGATTGCGTTATTTATGCGATTTCTGTGCGTAGATGTTTTTCTATTCACGAGTTGGCAACTCACCCCCGTTGTGCCCCAGTTTCTTGCAGGTTTGCCGTACCGGTTTCCTTACGGCTTTGCGGGCATAGTTTCATTCGGGTGATTTGCTAGTAGGTGGGTTTACTTGTATCATACCCCCATTATTTACCTTGTATGATATTATTCAGTTGTATCTAGTAAATTCCATCAACCTAACATGTATTTTTTTTGAGATAGAGACCAGTGTTGGTTATTCTTTCGACCTTAGAGTCGCTCGTTATTTTTCTGGTGGTTTTGAGTTTCCTTTTGAATTTTTGATCCTCGCCGTTGGCGTTGTATATTATATTGCTTGTGTGGTTGTGACCGTCGATTGACGAAGAGCTAGCTCCCGCTTGGGGATGCCTTTTATTGATTTCGTATACTATTCATGTTGTATCCCGTTTGGGAGCCAGTATTTACAAAGGAGACTCTGCCGAAATTTTCAGTAAAATTTTGATGTTTTAAAAACCGTATAATTCGGCTTATGCTATTGAAATTACTTGCTTTAAGTTGTTTTTCCTGCACTCTACTATTTTCTTGGTTTGGATTTCTGGGTTTTCGGTTTACTTAGATTACGTACGCCTCGAGACGTTCGTAGTTTAAGTGCCGGTCATGTTCCGTACTTTCGGGACGTGACATTATACCATCCAAAGCATAGGATAAAACCATACAGCTAACTATAATATTAAAAATAAAAATGCACGGAAGATGGACTCCAGCTATCATTTATGCATCTATATCATGATATTTGCGAGGTATTTCAATTATGTTCTCTCCTTCTCCCACTCACAAATCCAAATTCATTCAATTAACAAATATTAACTTAATATTATAGACCTGGGATCGAGCCCATTGGCGGGGCATGGATTTGCGCATGGGAGAGACCTGAGATCAAGCTATAATTTTGATCCAGAAATCATTCGAAATTTGCAGTTTACTTCCATCTCTTACCTTCGATCCGGGTCTTGGTGACTGCTACATGAATCACCACAACTAATATAGATGTACTACATACTCCAATTTTGCAATCCACTTTCATTTATGTGTAAGCTGCCATGCTTATATCTCATCAGTATACGGGGTGTGATATACGCTCCGTAAAAAAGGGAGAAAGATACAAAGAAAGAAAATAATTAATACACCAATAAACTCTATATCAAGTAAAATTTTCTCACAATATCTCCCACCCAAAAGATGAGAAAAATCTCCCACATATATGAGATGCACACCAACCCCACTCCCAATAAATCATCATGGGCCAAGTCCAGGAAAATGCTCTCTGAACATATGATTCAGAGAATCAGAGGTGTGTGTTCAGTAAGTGCGAGGTATCTCTGAGTGAAACAGTCAAAAGTAAAAGTGAAAACATGAAGAAAAAGCCCACTGGCTTTTTGAATGAAGAAAGAATTTTCAACTCAATATCTATATCAGTATCATCATCATCATAAATCAATGTGTGTGTGTGTATAGTGATGGAGCGGAGCTGCAGGGAGATTTGCACCATAGATTTTGTGCATCATTGCGATGAGATGTCAGGCCGTGCAAAAGGGAGAACACTAGGGTAAGGTGTTGCATGTGTTAGTGGAACTTATCTTGTACCCCATAGATTCATTCATATGTTCCCTTTTTCTCCGCATTATTGTCTACTCATCTGAAAAACTAATTACTTCAAATCATCATTTAACTTTTTAAAGCATACGGGTGCTTTCACTAATCTACATCAACTTTCACTTTTTTTCCCTCACAAAACTATATATATATGCGCGCGCTTTATTTTGTGATTATTATCTGAAGTTTTACGGTTTTGATTACTCCTAATGATTATTAATATCATGAGCTATTGCACATTTCATAGATGCATATACCGTGATCATGAGACAGAAAGAAATAAAAGTATGGACCCTACTAAACAGTCCGAAGGACGTCCTTTGTCCTAGGTATACCGAATAATTTCTCTACTTGAGGTAGATAAAAATTAATTGTTGAAAGCTTGTAGCGGAAACTAATTACTTGTTCCTACTAATAAATTTGTTAAAATAACCAAGATTTTGTGTTGGGTCGTTTACTAATTAAAATGTCAAAACAGATTATATAGAAGGCAAAAGTAATCATAGGATGGTGATTTGAAGGTGTTGTGGTTGTGGTTTCATTGGTGGAAATATTAGGAAGGCTTTGGTTATTGTAGACTTTGGATTTATAGTTTCTGAAGGTGGGTTTTGTGCTGTTGGAACTTGTGTAGACACAAAAGATGCTACAGGAACATGTGATGTTGGTGGTGATGGTGAAGATGAATTCGTATGAGATGGAGATGAGTATTGTATGGTTGATGTTGTAGGCAAAATATGTTGTGTAATGAGAGCAAAAGGAACAGAAAGATGGCTTCCATTCTGTTGCTCCGCTTCCCAAAATATAGAGCGGAGCCGCGACACGGTCCGTGATATATTTATACAGATAAGCATCTGATAGTTACGACCACGATTTAAGATTGGTTAAACACTTGTTTTGTTAAGGGCTTGACATGAATCGAGATCAATGGACGGACAAGGGTCGGTAGTGCGAAACACTAATTCCCTCCAAGAACCTTAATTCACATTTATTGCTATCTCTCTGGTTTTAAACTATTAAAAGATAAGAAGAGTTATTTTTAAACATTCATCTATTAACTACCAAGTCGTATGAACCCTACAAGTCTTTTTATTAAATTTTTTATATCCGTCTAAAAATAGAACTACAACAAACCATCTATCTTTTATTAACTCGTCTAAAACAAGATAAGAGTTCACGTTTCCCTGCGGACGACCCGTACTCATCCCCGGCAACGGAGCCAATCATTTTATTGTTCGTGCGAAAAGTGTTTTGTAAATAACCGCAATCAAAACGGTGTCGCTAATAGCTAGCCGCGATGAGTACGGGTCGTTCGCAGGGAAACATGAACTCTTTTCTTGTTTTAGACGAGTTGATAAAAGATAAGATGGTTTGTTGTTGTTCTATTTTTAGACGGATATAAAATTTATAATAAAAAATCTTGTAGGGTTCACATAGGACTTGGTAGTTAATTGATGAATGTTTAAAAATAACTCTTTTTATCTTTTAATAGTTTAAAGTCAGAGAGATAGTGATGAATGTGGATTAGGGTTTTTGGAGAGAATTAGTGTTTCTCACTACAGACCCTTGTCCGTACATTGATCTCTATTCATATCAAGTCTTTAACAAAACAAGTATTTAACCAATCTCAAATCGTGGTTATCAATAAATTGATAGCGCGCCCGATAAGGAGGTGAACATTTATTTTGCTAAAATTTATAAACTTTAAAATGTTAAAAAGAAATTAAAAGATTTTTCATCTAATATTCTACCCTATCACTACTACAATATGGGGTTGCCCCTACGGATAAATGAATCCGTAGGGGCAACTATTTATTGCCCCTACGGATAGAACCGTAGGTCCATATACTTGGCCCTTCGGTTCTCTACGTTTTAATTTAAAAATATTTAATCGTAATTTGATATTTGGCCCTACGGAGCCGCAAACAAAGGACCTACGGATTGGTCCGTAGGGGTATGTATATGGGTTAATTAAGAATAAAAAAATGGCATAAAAAATCGCTCCGTTCCCGAAAATCTTTATCATCTTCCCGCGCCTCGCGATCGATTTCCTCCCGCGCCTCGTCGACTTCCTCGTCGCCTCCTCCTCCGTCGTCTCCTCATAACATCCTCGTCGACTTCCTCCAGCGCCTCGATCCCGAGCCTCGTCGACTTCCTCGTCGCCTCCTCCGTCGTCTCTTCCACCGCGAAAAAGGTTAGTAAATCTCCAATTTCTACTTCTAATTTAATGCTTTTATTTCGCTCTTTTGATGATGTTAGGTTCAGGGCAGGGTACGGGTACGGGTGAGAGTTAGGGTTAGGCATCGGGTCAGTTTCGGTTAGGGTTACGTTTAGGGTTAGGGTTAGGGGTCGGTTGGGGTTGGGATTAGGGTTCTGTTGCAGTTGGGGTTGGGTTTAGGATTGGGGTTGGGGTTAAGGTTAGGGTTCGGAATTGGGGTTAGGGTTAGAGTTAGGGTTCGGAATTGGGGTTGGGGTTGGGGTTAGGGTTATTTTTTCTTGAAAACAACTCTAATTAAAGGCTAGGGTTAATTTGGGTTTAGTGTTAGAGGTTAGGGTTAATTTGGGTTAATTAAAGGGTAGGGTTAATTTGGGTTAATTAGTGATAATTTGAAAGGGTTATGATGTTGATTAGATTTAATTTGGTTAAGTTTGGGTTGATTAGGGTTAATTAGGTTAATTTGGGTAAATTGGGTTAAGTTTGGGTTAATTAGAGATAATTTGTGTTTGGGTAACGATTATGGTTAATTGTGGTTAATTAGGTTAATTTGGGTTATTTTGGTTTATGGTGCACTATTATTTAGTAGGATACAATAGTTCATTGCAGTAGGATACTCGATGATAACGTAAACGTACAACTTTACCGTAAACGCAAGAAAAATTTAGCTTAAACTTGAAATTTCAAACCCTTAATAATGAACGTAAACGTAAAAACTATTCATGTTAAATGTTCAAGTTAAAACCAATATATGATACTCGATGATAATATGAAACCTTCATATTCTCATCGATACTCGTCTTATATTTTGAGCGTCACGTGTTGACACGTGATGAGGATTTATGCGCTGACTGTTAAAGCGTTTGCCAAGGGGTCACGTGGTAACACGTGAGAGCGCCCAAAGCCTTCATTTCCTTTGCTTTTTCTTTCTACGTTTTGGGAGTCACGTGGGAGCACGTGAGGCATTGCCTCAAAGTTCTTTTCTGTGGATCTTTACAGGGGTCACGTGGTAGCACGTGACTCTGGTTCTTTGTATGTTTGAAGATCTCTTTATCTTTTTAAGAGTCAAATCCTTCATAGGGTTAAACCCTAGCAATAATTTTAAAGGAATTAAATTCCCATTTTTCTTTTGAAGAATTATATTCTTAAATAGGGTTAAACCTTAATTTCTTTTCTGTAGGAATTAAATTCCCCATATATGTAAAGAATTAAATTCTGGCATAGGGTGAAACCCTAATTTCTTTTTTAAGGGAATTAAATTCCTGTGGGTTTGAGATAATTAAGTTCTCAATTAGGGTTAAACCCTAGTTCTGTCCATTTTGAAGGAATTAAATTCCTATAATATAGGGTTAAACCCTAATTTTATCTCAAAGGAATTAAATTCCTATAACTCTTGTGAGAATTAAATTCTCAAAACTCAATTCCTCCTCTATGTTTTAGATCTGCATGGCAGGATCTCAACCCAATGAGAATTAAATTCTCAATTTATGGGGAGATGTGCACTTTGCAGATCTTCAACCAGAGAAAGAACTAAGTTCTTTTCTTTATAGAAGAGTTAAACTCTTTTGAGAATTAAATTCTCTTTTTGAAGTTTTGATTCCCTTTCTTTTCTCACCCAGGGTTTTCTTTGTTGAGAATTAAATTCTCCTCTCTTTTCTTCCTTATTGAGAATTAAATTCTCCTCTCTCTGTTTTTCTCTCCAAAAAGGGTCCCTCCTCTTCTTTTATTGGCTCCTATTTATAGGAGAAGGAAAAGAATCAATTTGTTTAGTAAATCTTTCATTGAAAGATTTGATTTGTTTTCATATTTAATATGAGCCTTTAGATCATTCAGTGAATTTTATTCACCGTTGGATTTTAAATCCAAAGATATTCTGTTTGTTATTTTCGGTGAGATTTAGGGGAAATCTTTCCTTGTCCAAGATTTTTCCATAAATTGGTGATTTTTAATCACCCTTGGATTTTTAATTCAACGGTCCCCATAATCCTTTTCCATTTGGAAAGATTTAGAAGCTTTTAGAATTTTAATTCTATTTCGAAAGATTTTAGAGAAATTTAGAATTTTAATTCTATTAAACTGTAAGGCTTTCAAAGCCTGTCATGTGCTGGCACGTGACCCTTGGTCACGTGTGAGCACGTGACCTCCAAATTGGTTCTTTTAACAGCCGCTTGTTTATGTTGTTGTTTTAACCATCACGTGTCAACACGTGACCATTGGTCACGTGTGAGCACGTGATACCTCATTGAGGTAACTTCTGATTTTTAATCAGGGAACAGATTTTAGAATTTAATTCTATTCATTATTTTAGAGGTCTTAAGAGCCCATCACGTGTCTGCATGTGACCCATGGTCACGTGTGAGCACGTGATGCCCCATTGGGGTCTTTTCTGAGTTTTTATTATATCTTTTAACTCCTCCAGCGGGTTCTTAAAGGTCTATCACATGTGGACACGTGATACTTCATAACTTTTGATCCCGGATGAATTATGAGGCCTATAATATTTCAAATCGAAGGGTTTTTCGAGATGCTTCCAATACCATCAGAATTTAATAGTTCCTCCTTCGGGAGTTTATCAAAATATAGGCCGAAAGATACTGGTTCGCATTTCTTTAAGCGTATCACTGCCATTTGATACCTTGGACTCCTTTGTGTAGAAATTTTTGGCGGGAACAAATGCCCCCCACTACTTTGCCCACGTAAGTATGTACGTGGGTGAAGTAGTGCAGAATTATGCATGGCGTATGACCAGTTTCGGGTTGGTGTATCACATTCAGAATCTTGATCTGAGAAGATAACGAGCGGACACAAGCGTCGTCATTTATCATTAACTCAAATCTCAACTCTTAAGGGATATAGTTCCAAACCCTTAACTCCATGAGCCGCACCCTTCCATTTCTTTATGTCTTACTCTGGCGTGAAGTAGTTTATATGCTCATGAGTAGCTTCTCCATTTCAGTGGCATGTAGCTTTGGCAAGTGTGGCTCATAGATGGTCCATCTTGACCTCTTTGCAAGGCAGTGATGGCTTGGGAGACAGGGGTAGGATCTGCCACCTAAGACTTTTCAACTTTACGAGCCGTGAGGGTCTCATAAAGACTTTTCTCCCTACGAGTCGTGAGGATCTCGTAGGTGTATTTTCTCCTTAGGAGTCGTGAGGATTCCTAAGTGTGTTTTCTCTTATAAGTCGTAAGGATCCTATAAGAGAGTTTTCCCTCTTACGAGTCGAGAGGACCCATAAGCGGTTGTTTCCCTCCTTGTCGAGATTTGACTTTGGAGAGTGTGACCCATGGATAGTATGCAAGAGACCATTTTGGGCCGACTTGCAGTATCCCAATGCTTAGGAAACAGGTTTTTTTAATCCCCACTGCCTAAGGCTTTATCTCAAGAGTCGAGACGAATTGAGAAGTTCTCGCAAAGATATCAATTTCCTCACGAGTCAAAACAGATTGAGCAGATCTCGCAGGAATATCCTAACGTCACAGTTAACCTCTGCTCTTTACGACAGAAGTCCGTTAGGGTCTGTGGTACTTAAGGTTTTGGCCGTCGTACCGTCGCATTGGCTGATGTATCCTTCGATAGGCAATCGTGCTGTTCGAGTAGCCCTGCGACTGCTGTGTCTCTGATCCCTTCGGGGGCTGGACAAGACGTCTTCAAGCAATCCTCCTAGGCAGTTTGACCGTCGGAAGAGCAAGCGTTAGGAATTTGCCATGCCGCTTTTTACTTGAGGTTAGGCTCATTTTGGAGAGCCCCGATGAGTCATAACCACTCCGCGCTGGTGTGGGATGATCTTCGATAGTCTTTCAGGCTTTATATGACTTGCTGTTAAGACCCTGAAGCTAGGAATTTGGCCTTTGCTTCGTTTGCTGGCATCGCGTCTGCTGTATCGAGATGAATGTCGCGGTTGTCTCTAGGTTGCTGGTGAACCGTCGAGGTTTGGAACCAGGGATTTTGCCGTGACTCCTTTTGGTGATGTTGCGTCTGCTGTGTCGAGACGAACGTCGAGGTGGTGACCACTCTGCACTGGTGCGAGATAATCTCCGATTGTCTTCCCGGCTTTATATGACTTGCCGTTAAGACCCTGAAGCTAGGAATTTGGCTTTTGCTTCGTTTGGCGGCATTGCATCTGCTGTATCGAGACGAATGTCGTGGTTGTCTCTACGTTGCCGGTGAACCGTCGAAGTTTGGAACTAGGGATTTTGCCGTGGCTCCTTTTGGTGATGTTGCGTCTGCTGTGTCGAGACGAACGTCGAGGTGGTGACCACTCCGCGATGATGTGGGATGATCTCCGATTGTTTTTCAGGCTTTATATGACTTGCCGTCAAGACCCTGAAGCTAGGAATTTGGCCTTTTGCTTCATTTGCTTTGGCGTGTCTGGATCCTGTTGGAGGAAGGATGCCGTAGTGACATCTCGTCTGCTGTATCGAGACGAACGTCGAGGTGGTGACCACTCTGTGCTGGTGCGAGATGATCTCCGATTGTCTTTCAGGCTTTATATGACTTGCCGTCAAGACCTTGAAGCTAGGAATTTGGCCTTTTACTTCATTTGCTTTGGCGCGTCCGAATCCTGCTGGGGGAAGAACGCTGGGGTGACATCTCGTCTGCTGTATCGAGACGATTGTTGAGGTGGTGACCACTCCGCGTTGGTGCGAGATGATCTCCAATTGTCTTTCAGGCTTTATATGACTTACCGTCAAGACCCTGAAGCTAGGAATTTGGCCTTTGCTTCATTTGCTTTGGCACGTCCGAATCCTGTTGGGGGAAGAACGCTGGGGTGATATTTCATCTGCTGTATCGAGACAATCGTCGAGGTGGTGACCACTCTGCGCTGGTGCGAGATGATCTCCGATTGTCTTTCAAGCTTTATATGAGTTACCGTTAAGACGTTGAAGCTAGGAACTTGGCCTTCGCTTCGTTTGCTTTAGTGTGTTCGAATCCTGTCGGAGGAAGGACGCCGTAGTGGCATCTCGTCTGCTGTATCGAGACGAACGTCGAGGTGGTGACCACTCCGTGCTGATGTGGGATGATCTCCGATGGTTTTTCAGGTTTTATATGAGTTACCGTCAAAACCCTGAAGCTAGGAATTTGGCCTTCGCTTCATTTGCTCACATTGCGTCTGCTGTATCGAGACGAATGCTGAGGTGGAGCTGGGATTTTGCTGTCACTCCGCTTTATTTCGACCAAGAGGTCTTTTGTTGATGTCGCTTCTGCATCCTGTTGGACTGCGAAGGAACGCCGTTGTTGACATTGCGTCTGCTGTAACGAGACGAATGCTGAGATGGAGCTGGGATTTCGCCGTCACTCCGTTTGATGGTGTAACATCTATGTCCTGCTGGAATGAAGAGGCACACCGTTGTTGGTCTCCAGGCTGCAGATGTGGCCATTGAGATTTGGAACTAGGGTCTTTGCCATGGCTCCATTTCGTTGCGACTCTGAGGTCGGTTGTTGACGTCACGTCTGCATTTGGTTAGAGTGAGGAGAAACACCGTTGGTGATCTCCAAGTTGTTGATATCGACGTCGAGATCCTGAAGCTAGGGATCTTCCTTTGCTTCGCTTGTTGACATTGTGTCTGCGATATTGCGACAAATGTCGAGATTGTCTCTAGGTTGTCTATGAACCGTCGAGATTTGGCTTCGCTTTCTGATGGAGCCTGTTGGGAAGGTATGGTTCCCTCTTTGTCTGTACCCCTGGATTGTATACAGGGGTCAATGTGACCTCACCTGCAGGGCAAAAAGTTTCATTCTTTCAGATTTTTTTTATTTCCGCGATGCTCTATCATTTCAGCTTTTATATCGCGGAGGTCGCGATTGCCCAATCATTTCGGCTATTTTTCACGGTGCCCAATCATTTCGGCTATTTTTCTTTTTACTCGCTGCTTTTTATTGCGAGTTGCCCAATCATTTCGGCTGTTTTTGTATGCATACATTTTGTTGCAAGTTGCCCCATCATTTCGGCTATTTCATATGCATTTTTTTTTGGCTTGCTGATTTCTTCTCGCAAGTAGGGTATTTGGGATCTGATACCAATCTTGGCATCAGCATCGCTGCGACTGGAATATTGCCAGGAGCGAATCTTCATTTGCCGTAAAAGGACTTGGAATTTGATATCGGTTTAGGCATCAGCATCGCTACGACTGGGATATTGCCAGGAGCGAATCATCATTTGCCTCTGTCGATGTTGAACAAAGGTGGCTTAGTAAACAGGGTTAGGATCCTGTCGACTAAGGCTTTTGACTTCATGAGCCATAAGGGTCTCGCAAAGGTATTTCTCCCTACGAGTCGTGAGGATCTCGTAGGTGTGTTTTATCCTTAGAAATCGTGAGGATTCCTAAGTGTATGTTCCCCTGTAAGTCGTAAGGATCTTACAAAAGGGTTTTCTCCTTACAAGCCGAGAGGACTTATAAGGGTTGTTCACCGTATGGACATATCCCCAGTTACGGGTAGGACTTGGTTAGGGAAATGTTTATTCATGCCCGTGGATTGTATACAAGGGTCAGTACTGAGCCACTTGTAGGGCCATATCGAAGGTTATGGGGGTTGCTTAAGAACAGGTTCAGGTCTCTGTAACTTAAGACTTTCAAATCTTATGAGCCGTGAGGGTCCCATAAGAGAGTTCTCCTTACGAGTCGTGAGGATCTTGCAAGTGTTATTTCTCCTTAGGAATCGTGAGGATCCCTAAGTGTGTTGCTCCCTTGTGAGTCGTAAAGATCTCACGCGGGTGGTTTCTCTTTACAAGGTCGAGAGGACCCTATAAGTGTCTTTTAACGAGCTTGCGCCCTTTCGGGTTTTCACAAACACTCGCCGGTAGCCCTGCTGTTTTTACTCACGGAGCCCTTTCGGGTTTTCATCCGTGCCCACTTTGCTTATGGACATACCGTTCTTTTTATTTTTTTTTATTTTTTTTATTCTTTTTTTTTAACGAGGTCGCGCCCTTTCAGGTTTTCACGAACACTCGCCGGTAGCCCTTCTGTTTTTACTCACGGAGCCCTTTCGGGTTTTCATCCGTGCCCATTTTGCTTGTGGACGTACCGGTTTTTTTTACCACGTCAGCCTGAAGATGCTGCGGGTTGGAAGTAGTTTAACGACGTTTCAGTCATTTGCAAGTTTTAGGACATTGCGGTCCGCCGTTAGTTTAAGGACGTTTTGGTCCATATCTAGTTTTAGGACGTTGTGGTCCGTTATTAGTTTAACGACGTTTCGGTCTATTATCCAGTTTTAGGACGTAGTGGTCCGTTGGGCTTTCTCTATGAATGAGCATGATGCCCCCGGCATATCATCTTTTTCGGAGCATGTGGTTGTGGTGGGTTCACCTTCCACTTTTCGGACAACGCGAACTTGCCCTGTTGGTACTGGTCTTCAACCCAGTTTTTGAAGACGTAGCAATTTTCAATCGGATGGCCCAATACTTGGTGGCGAGGGCAGTAATTAGGATTGTTGACCTCATTCAGTTGTAGCTGGCATTTCGGCTCCGGTAGAGTGATAAGCCCGTCGCGCACTGCTAGTTCGAACAACCTCCTTGTTTCATCCCGGGGAAATGAGTAAGGACGTTTCAACTTTTCATAGAGGGGTTGCCGCTTGTTGTTTCGGCAAACAACCGGTCTAGGGCCACTCGATTGCTGTTGAGTGTTGGCTACGAGGGCTATTTTTCCCTTCCCTTTATCCTTTTTGCTCGATCCTTTATTTGCGGGGCCGAGAATTTTTCCGGGTATCGTGCAATTGCAAGGCTGAATGCTCTCGCAACTCCACAATTCTTTCGTTTTAGAGATGGACTCCTTGAAAAGAGGGCCGAGGGCTACTTTTTCGTCGGAATTGCTCCCGAATGTGAGAACTCACGGTCCCTCGAGATCAACCCTATGACAATTGCCGGCAATTCTTTTATGCTCATTTGTCGCATTTTTCTGCTGTTTACGAGCTTCACGCTTTGTCCTGTTGAAGTGTTGCCTGTGAGCGACATACCCTTGCCACCAGCACTTAAATGAGTTGCAGTCCTCAGTAGGATGTGCGATCTTCTGATGATATAAGCAGAAGTTAGGATGCACGTCCGCTTCATCAAGATGTATACCACCAGGAGAATTTTCTCTGAAAGAGGGCGGCCTGATCCCCATTGATATGGCTTTGGCGAATCGTTTCCTTGTCTTGATCCTGCTTTCATTTGCGGCGGATGTACTTTGATCTGGTAGGAGTGTTTCGACCCTTTTGTCCAGTCGCCGGCGTTTGGCCTTTCCAAATATGGCCATCTCGCGCTCCCGATCAGCTTTACTTTTTAGACGAATCTCATCTAGAAAAGCGTCGATCATTTCGTCTGACGGCCACACGAATTCTGGCTCAGGCTCTGCCCCCAGTTTCTCAGTGCAAGGAGTTTTTTCATCGTCCGTAAATGTGTGGGAGATCACGTGACAAGTTGCCCCCGGTGCATCCGTCTTCTTTGGAGTGTGCGGCTGTGGTGGGTTTACTTTCTACTTTTCAGACAGCGCGAATTTTCCTTGTAGGTACTAATCCTCGATCCACCCCTTAAAGACGAAACAATCCTCGATCGGGTGACTTACCGTTTGGTGGTAAGGGCAATAATTGGGATCGTTGACATCACCTGGTTGCAACGGACGTTTTGGACTCGGCAGATTGATGAGTCTGTTGCGCACTGCCAGCTCGAACAGTCTTCTCGTTTTATCCTGAGGAAACGAGTAAGGACGTCCCAGTCTCTCCTCGAGGGATGGGCGTGGACGCATATTGTTTTGACGGACAACTGGCTTTAAGTTGCTCGACTGTTGTTGAGTCTTAGCGACGAAAGTTGCTTTCCCTTTCCCCTTTTCATTCCGAGGGTCCGTCGTTGAAGGAGATGATCTATGATCCATCTGATCCATTTGGGCCAACTTGTCAATCAAGGCCTGGAAAGTAGTTGGCTTGAAGAACATCATGAATTGCGAGATGGTCGCTTGTGGATCAAGTGTGCCCACGAACATGCCTACCGCAGGTGCTTCTTCGATGCGTTGTTCGCACTTCGACCATAGATTCCGCCATCGTATCGCATACTGGACCCAAGTTTCTACAGGCTTCACCCTGGCATTGATCAATGCCGTGATTGGGGTGCGTTCGCTAGCGCTTGCAAAACGCTGGGTGAATAGCAACTCCATCTCTGCGAATGTCTTGACAGAGTCATTTGGGAGTTCAGAGTACCACTCGAACGCCGTCTCTGATAAGCTGCCGACGAATTGGCGAAGCAAGAGTTTATCATCGCCGCCAGTGTTGCCGCATAAGGCTCTGAATTGAGCGACGTGCTGATGCGAATTTCCCGTCTCCTTGTATACATGGAACTTAGGGATCGTATATCCCAGCGGGTAACTGATTTGGTCATACCAGCTCGGGTATGGTCGCCCAGTTTTGACGACTTGGCTGGCCGCTTCATTTGCCTGATGAGCTCGTATTTGCTGAGCTATATAGTCATCTAGTGCAGATTTGGAAATGGTTTCCTCCTTGGTTGTTGAATGAGCCGGAGGAGGATTAGATGTCTCCTCTTTATCGTCTTCAATAATGATCGGAGGGTCTTCAACTGGAGGGTCCGGCTGTAACATCATTCCCACCATGTCTTGGAAGAGAAGCGCCATTTGTTTTATGTTGGCAGCTTGTTCTGCTGCCTCTCTGTCCTTCTTTTCGAGGACTCTGCGTAGGAAGTCAGCGTCAGTTTCCTGTTCGTGACGCTGTTCTGATGATGTTTCCGGGCTTTCTTTTGGCCCGGTGAGTGCGGCCATCGCAGTCATCATCTCTTGAAACTTCTGCTGTTCCTCCTGGGCTTTTGTCAGGGATCGGGTGAGCGGTCGGTGGCCCATAGAAGCACGGCTATCCTCTTTCCCGGATGCCATGTAGACGGTATGCACCACCATGCCCCCAGACTTAGGGCGTTTGGGCTCAGCGTCTTTACGATTTGCCGCAGTTACAGGGGCTTTCTTTGGCTTCCTCCCCTTTTGAGCAGTTGAAGTCGAGGGGGCTGTTGTAGTGGGTACCCAAGTAGTTGTCGCATTTGGTGGCTTGACAGAGTAATCCTTCTCCTGCCGAACCTTCATCTTTTTCTGTCGGCGGAGATAGTTTTCATCAATCACCGACTCTTGGACCTGTCGCTAAACTTTGTAAATTTCAAAGGATAACCGTTGAGGAGGTTGCTCCGGCTTCTTCTCTGTAGCATTCTTCACAGGTGAAGGAATTCTCTTCAGCACTGCAGTAGGAGAGTTTCTGCGCAGCCTTCTTAGCGGTTCAAAGCTATTCCTGGTCGGAACAGCGGCATTGATTTCCACCATCGGAGCTGGCGGAGTTATCCCAGAGGGGGAGTTGCCCCCAGCCTTCCTTACCCGGCGCCAGTGATGACGGCGAGCATGTTGAGCGGACGGCGTTGGTTCAGCAATGGGGATGGCTTTGTCTTGCCCCCTGTCCAGATGAAGCGCTGCTGGTGTCAGTCTCTTAAAGACTGACGTCTTTTGAGTAGCGGTATCCAATCTGTCAAAGACAGACCTTCGAGCAGGAACGGGAGCCGGAATAGTCAGTCTTGTGAAGACCGACCCATTGGCAGGAGAAGCCGCTTTGACGACTTCAGGAGCAGGGATGGCTATCCTCTTCGGAACAACCTTTTCTGGTATTGCAGGCTTCTTCATGGGCCCACATGAGTTTTGGCCCAGTTTGCTGAAAGCTGAGGCATTGGGCTTGGGCGACCCGTTGAGAGGGGCCGCGATAGTTGTAAGACGATCGAAGACCGACTTCTTCGGAGCTTCTTGCGATGGCAATGGGGCATTGAAGCTCATTGGTGGGATCATGGTCCCGAAGAATAGCCCAGTGGTGGCCCGAGTCAACTGTTCCACCGGCCTAGTGAAGATGGAGGCCGCTTGGGGCCCATAAGTCACTCCTCCACCAAGGACGGAGCGAGAGTTGCAGTTGCAGGTAGTGCAGTTTGAAGCCATTGATCTTCTGTTTTCTGCACGGAACAAGACACCAAATCTTAGTACCTCGAATCCACAGGCAACCACAGCAAACCGCGATTCGTTCGCGAACACGACACACGAAGTGTGGAGTGGAAAGAGGAAGAGGTCCCACCGGGCGTGCCAGAATCTGTTCCCCTCTGAGAGACGGCACAACATGACTTCTTGCTTGAGATTCGGGGCAGATGCTAATTGGTGCTATCCGTCTACCTCTCCGAAGATGCCAAGTTGATTTATGGCACCATGTATCGAAGGTTTAAACGGATGCGTCCGATGTAGCAGACTTCGTCAGCTTCCCCCTCGCTTGAGGGTTTTTTTTTGATTGTGAGGACGCTCTTCCCTGCAGGTGCAAGCCCCTGCAGTTAATTACGCTACCGCATTGTGGTAACAACTTTCTCCTTCTCCAGATGATCACTTCGTGTCGTGGGTGTTTGTTTTGTGTTCGGTTGCCCGTGGATTGTATACGGAGACTGAGTTATGTCGTCACCCGTAGGACGTGGATTAGTCCAAATCCGTATTTTCTTAGCTTTGGGTTTGGGGTTTTGGTTTGAGGATACGTTATCCATATTTGAGGCTAAGATCAACTCAAACGTTTGTTAAGGATTCGTTAGTCCAATTTGAGACTAAGATCAACTTAACGGGATCGTTTAGATCCGACAAAAGAGCAATTGGCTCTATTGTTCCAGTTTAGGGACATAGGGGTCCATTACATGTATGGCCGTCGGGACCCATCACCTCTCTGACGACGTTGAAGGATTACAACGATAGATGTCAGAGGAGTTCAGAGATGTACCCTTGAGCCAAAGTTGATTGGGGGATCTAAGTCCAATTTGGGACTAAAGTCTGTTTGAAGGTTTAAGGACACGTTAGCCATATTTGAGGCTAAGATCAACTTAAACGGGATCGTTTAGATCCGACAAAAGAGCATTTGGGCTCTATTGTTCCAGTTTAGGGACATGGTGGTCCATTGCCAGTTTAGGGACGTGGTGGTCCAAGTTCCAGTTTAGGGACGTGGTGGTCCATCATTCCCGTTTTGGGGACAAATGTTAGTTTAAGGACGCATTAGTCCATAAGTTTAAGGACCCCACAGTCCGTATTAATGTGTGGTTTTCGGGACCCGTCACCTCTCTGAAGACGTTGAAGGATTACAACGACAAATATCAGAGGAGTTCAGAGATGTACCCTTGAACCAATGAGTTGGTTGAAAGAGCAGATGTGCTCAGTTCAGGATGATTTGAGGACTTATGGCCAGTTTGGGATAAGTCCAATTATGTTTGAAATATTGGCCCTTTGGGCCATTAGACATTTGTCTGGTTTCAGCCCCTCGTCATTCAGCAGTGCTAAATAGAGGTTTGGGGGCTCTGACAACATTTTGTCTTTGATTTCCTCAATTTTGAGATTCATTTGGAGGATGGCCTTTTGCCTCTGGAAAATTAGCCAATTTGGCTAAAAGTAGTGTTAAACACTAGAGAACAACAGTGTTAAACACAGGAGGTAGAACTCTCAAATTAGTGTTAAACACCAAAAGACAATCAGTGTTAAACACTGGAGATATAATCTTCAATTTAGTGTTAAACACTAGAAACAATCAGTGTTAAACACTGGAAATATAATCCCCAAATTAGTGTTAAACACTAAAGACAGAGGGGTCACGTGTGGACACGTGAGAGCGCCCAAAAGGGGGACCAGATCCCTTTTCTTCGTTCTGCAATTAAGTGTTAAAACACTTTTTGTCTTATATTTTGAGCGTCACGTGTTGACACGTGATGGGGATTTATGCGCTGACTGTTAAAGCGTTTGCCAAGAGGTCACGTGGTAATACGTGAGAGCGTCCAAAGCCTTCATTTCCTTTGCTTTTTCTTTCTGCATTTTGGGAGTCACGTGGGAGTACGTGAGGCATTGCCTCAAAGTTCTTTTCTGTGGATCTTTACAGGGGTCACGTGGTAGCACGTGACTCTGGTTCTTTGCATGTTTGAAGATCTCTTTATCTTTTTAAGAGTCAAATCCTTTATAGGGTTAAACCCTAGCAATAACTTTAAAGGAATTAAATTCCCACTTTTCTTTTGAAGAATTATATTCTTAGATAGGGTTAAACCCTAATTTCTTTTCTGTAGGAATTAAATTCCCCATATATGTAAAGAATTAAATTCTGGCATAGGGTGAAATCCTAATTTCTTTTTTAAGGGAATTAAATTCCTGTGAGTTTGAGATAATTAAGTTCTCAATTAGGGTTAAACCCTAGTTCTGTCTATTTTGAAGGAATTAAATTCCTATAATATAGGGTTAAACCCTAATTTTATCTCAAAGGAATTAAATTCCTATAACTCTTGTGAGAATTAAATTCTCAAAACTCAATTCCTCCTCTATGTTTTAGATCTGCATGGCAGGATCTCAACCCAATGAGAATTAAATTCTCAATTTATGGGGAGATGTGCACTTTGCAGATCTTCAACCAGAGAAAAAACTAAGTTCTTTTCTTTATAGAAGAGTTAAACTCTTTTGAGAATTAAATTCTCTTTTTGAAGTTTTGATTCCCTTTCTTTTCTCACCTAGGGTTTTCTTTGTTAAGAATTAAATTCTCCTATCTTTTCTTCCCTCTTGAGAATTAAATTCTCCTCTCTCTGTTTTTCTCTCCAAAAAGGGTCCCTCCTCTTCTTTTATTGGCTCCTATTTATAGGAGAAGGAAAAGAATCAATTTGTTTAGCAAATCTTTCATTGAAAGATTTGATTTGTTTTCATATTTAATATGAGCCTTTAGATCATTCAGTGAATTTTATTCACCGTTGGATTTTAAATCCAAAGATATTCTGTTTGTTATTTTCGGTGAGATTTAGGGGAAATCTTTCCTTGTCCAAGATTTTTCCATAAATTGGTGATTTTTAATCACCCTTGGATCTTTAATCCAACGGTTCCCATAATCCTTTTCCATTTGGAAAGATTTAGAAGCTTTTAGAATTTTAATTCTATTTCGAAAAATTTTAGAGAAATTTAGAATTTTAATTCTATTAAACTGTAAGGCTTTCAAAGCCTGTCACGTGCTGGCACGTGACCCTTGGTCACGTGTGAGCACGTGACCCCCAAATTGGTTCTTTTAACAGCCGCTTGTTTATGTTGTTGTTTTAACCATCACGTGACCATTGGTCACGTGTGAGCACGTGATACCTCATTGAGGTAACTTCTGATTTTTAATCAGGGAACAGATTTTAGAATTTAATTCTATTCATTATTTTAAGGGCCTTAAGAGCCCATCACGTGTCTGCACGTGACCCATGGTCACGTGTGAGCACGTGATGCCCCATTGGGGTCTTTTATGAGTTTTTATTATATCTTTTAACTCCTCCAGCGGGTTCTTAAAGGTCCATCACGTGTGGACACGTGATACCTCATAACTTTTGATCCCGGATGAATTATGAGGCCCATAATATATCAAATCGAAGGGTTTTTCGAGATGCTTCCAATACCATCAGAATTTAATAGTTCCTCCTTCGGGAATTTATCAAAATATAGGCCGGAAGATACTGGTTCGCATTTCTTTAAGCGTATCACTGCCATTTGATACCTTGGACTCCTTTGTGTAGAAATTTTTGGCGGGAACAATACTCATATATGAAACTAAAAGCGCCACTTAGTCCCCGTCTATCGGTTAACATACGTGCGATGTTCGTCGTGACATAGAACTATACGAAGGTTGTTAAATATCGGAAGGTATAGCTCGATACTAACAACCGTCGTATAGTATACGCGACGAGAAAATTCAATCGTATGGTAACCGATAGATTTGTCCCGTGTGGACAAGTTAAGAATGTATAAAGCAAACGCCTTCATTCACTTGTGTTTTCATCCGTTTCGAGATATTTCGTCGGTACCTTTCCGCTGGTTCTCTGTGTACAAAGATAGATTAGATGTTAATTTCAACGTTGTTTCACAGCTTTGAAATGATTATCTATTCTATTACAGTATACTCGGAGAACAGCGGGGAGGTGCTGCCGAAATTTACTCGAAACGGTTGAAAGTACAAGTGATGGGTGTTCGCTCTATATATTCTTAATGGGATAGAAGCCTACCCCCGACAGCCGGAACACACACATACAGCAAGAATACACAACAAACGTATAATTAGAGAGCGATTCGAGATGTTCAGGTTAAAACCAATATATGATACTCGATGATAATATGAAACCTTCATATTCCCATCGATACTCATATATGAAACTAAAAGCGCCACTTAGTCCCCGTCTATCGGTTAACATACGTGCGATATTCGTCATGACATAGAACTATACGAAGGTTGTTAAATATCGGACGGTATAGCTCGATACTAACAACCGTCGTATAGTCTACGCAACGAGAAAATTCAATCGTATGGTAACCGATAGATTTGTTCTGTGTGGACAAGTTAAGAATGTATAAAGCAAACGCCTTCATTCACTTGTGTTTTCATCCGTTTCGAGATATTTGTCGGTACCTTTCCGCTGGTTCTCCGTGTACAAAGATAGATTAGATGTTCATTTCAACGTTGTTTCACAGCTTTGAAATGATTATCTATTATATTACAGTGTACTCGGAGAACAGCGGGGAGGTGCTGCCGAAATTTACTCAAAACGGTTGAAACCACAAGTGATGGGTGTTCGCTCTATACATTCTTAATGGGATAGAAGCCTACCCCCGACAGCCGGAACACACACATACAACAAGAATACACAACAAACGCATAATTAGAGAGCGATTCGAGATGTTGAGGTTAAAACCAATATATGATACTCGATGATAATATGAAACCTTCATATTCCCATCGATACTCATATATGAAACTAAAAGCGCCACTTAGTCCCCGTCTATCGGTTAACATACGTGCGATGTTCGTCGTGACATAGAACTATACGAAGGTTGTTAAATATCGGACGGTATAGCTCGATACTAACAACCGTCGTATAGTCTACGCGACGAGAAAATTCAATCGTATGGTAACCGATAGATTTGTCCCGTGTGGACAAGTTAAGAATGTATAAAGCAAACGCCTTCATTCACTTGTGTTTTCATCCGTTTCGAGATATTTCGTCGGTACCTTTCCGCTGGTTCTCCGTGTACAAAGATAGATTAGATGTTCATTTCAACGTTGTTTCACAGCTTTGAAATGATTATCTATTCTATTACAGTGTACTCGGAGAACAGCGGGGAGGTGCTGCCGAAATTTACTCGAAACGGTTGAAAGCACAAGTGATGGGTGTTCGCTCTATACATTCTTAATAGGATAGAAGCCTACCCCCGACAGCCGGAACACACACATACAACAAGAATACACAACAAACGCATAATTAGAGAGTGATTCGAGATGTTCAGGTTAAAACCAATATATGATACTCGATGATAATATGAAACCTTCATATTCCCATCGATACTCATATATGAAACTAAAAGCGCCACTTAGTCCCCGTCTATCGGTTAACATACGTGTGATAATTTATTCTTTTCAACGACAAATACACACACAAAGCATATACACGGATTTTCTCCTTTGTCAGTAACTATCCCGTTCTTATATTTCTCAATATAGTCACCATAACCTACAATTTATATGTTATACAGTCTAACATGGCCCATGAGTACGTCAGAGTTAAGGACTGGATGTATGTGGATTGGCAACAACGTATGCAACCTAAGTTTGTCGCAGGAGTTGCTGCTTTTATTGAATTTGCACGCGCGCATAATAAGATCATAATAGAGAAGATTCTCTGTCCGTGCGATAGATGTGGCAATAAGTACTGGCAGAAGGTAGAATTGGCAGTGCTTCATATTGTAAAATATGGGTTTACTAGACTTTATACAACTTGGAAATATCATGGGGAAGGAGAAGAATGCAGTACTGCGGCAGAAGAAGAAGGAGAACACGATAATGCGGCAGGAGAAGAAGAAGAATTCGGTAATGCGGCAGAAGGAGAAGACGGTAATTTATTTCCATCAGAAAAAATGGAGGATATGGTAGAGGCTGCCCTAGGTGAATCTATTCGTACCGAAGATGACATTCCTTCCGGTCAAGGACCGCGTGCGGATAAATATGAAAATTTCATGAATGATGCTAGAAAACCAATTTATGAGAATGCGAAGTATTCCACCCTCTCATGGTTCGTCCAACTTTTCCAGATTAAGTGCCTAAATGGATGGAGCAACAAGTCATTCACAATGCTTCTTTCGTTCTTGAAAGATTCTATGCCTCCGGGAAATAACGTGCCCGACAGCTGGTACGGAGCCCAGAAGATGATGTCTGATTTGGGTCTAAAGTGCGAGAAGATTCAAGCATGTCCTAAAAATTGCGTGTTGTACCGGAAAGAGAATTCAGATTTGAAAGAGTGTCCAACATGAGGAGAGGCCAGGTATAAGCCGAAAGATTCTGATAAGAAGCCCGATATACCTGTCAAGATAGCACGATACTTTCCCATAACACAGAGGCTACAGAGGCTATTCAGGTGCAAGAAAACAGCCGAGGCAATGATTTGGCATCACCGTGCTCCATCCAAGAGATTCACCGGCATGGAAGGATTTCGATAGGAGGCACGCAATATTCAGTAGCGATCCTCGCAATGTCCGGCTCGGACTGGCTACTGATGGCTTCTGCCCATTCAACTATATGGCTGGAAGTCACAGCACATGGCCCGTTGTAATGATAATTTATAATCTGTCGCCTTGGTTGGCTATGGACCAATCATACTTTATGATGCCTCTTCTTATAGACGGACCAAACTCACCGGGGAACAATATTGACGTCTATCTCCGACCTCTGATCGAGAAGTTGAAATCTTTGTTCATTGATAGTGTAGAGACATATGATGCAAACACAAATACAACCTTCATACTGCGTGCGGCTCTAATGTGGACAATTAATGACTTTCCTGCGTATGGAATGCTATCAGGTTGGTCCGTACATGGTCACAAAGCATGTCCTCATTGCCATGAACACGCAACATCGAAATTCTTGAATTTTAGCAGGAAAGTTTGTTATTGTGGCCATCGACGTTTCCTGCCTCCAGACCACCCCTATAGGTTAGACACGGTTCACTTTGATGGTCATCAAGAGCTTCTTGGACCTCTATCCCCATTGTCCGGAGAGGACGTGACTGCTAAATGGGATGGTTACAATAATGTGACCTTCGGGATGGATCCGACGAAACATGTCAAACCACCATTTTGGAACAAGTTAAGCATTTTCTTCGATCTTCCGTACTGGTTTACAAATACAGTGCGTCATTGTCTGGACGTCATGCATATAGAGAAGGGAGTATCAGAGCACATACTTAACTTGCTTCTTTGTAAAGACGGGAAATCGAAAGATAACCTGAATGCTCGGATGGATCTACAAGAGTGGGGAATAAGAAGTGAATTGCACCCTAGACCGGTAGCGGGTAAACCGGGCAAGTTTGTACTTCCCAATGCCGCTTATCATATGTCACAACCGGAGAAGAAAAGATTCCTGCAGGTGTTGCATGATTTGAAAGTTCTCACAGGTTTTTCAGGATCATTCAGCAAGAAAATAAAAATTGTGAAGGGCAAAATCGATGGGCCGAAAAGTCATGATCACCATGTTATCGTGGAGCACCTTCTTCCATTAGCCCTCAGGACTTCTCTCCCCGAATCTGTTGGTCTAGTAATCAACGACTTATGTTGTTTTTTCAGGGAGTTGTGTGCTAAAAAACTGGAGGTTGTGACGCTGGATAAACTAGAAAATTCTATTGCGTTGATACTTTGCAAGTTTGAGCGTATTTTCCCACCGTCATTCTTCGATATCATAATACACTTGACGGTTCATCTTGCAACTGAGGCGAAGTTAGCTGGACCGGTACAATATCGATGGATGTATCCCGTCGAGAGGTACGTGTAATTTTTCGTTTCGCGCAATTTATAAATTTATTGTTGTCCTGTATGCCCGTATTTATTTATTCAACATATTTTCATTAGGTATCTCTACACTCTTAAGAAGTATATACGCAATAAAAATCGACCAGAGGGTTCTATCAAGCAAGGTTATCTTCTTGATGAAGCAACCACATTTTGTTCCCGCTATCTGGACGAGAACATTGAGACAAGACTTAACCGGCCACGAAGAATTCAAGACGGGCCATATGGTAAAGCCGAGTATAAGAGGGTAGACACTATGTTTATCAACAAGATATACCGGTTTATCTTGCTTAATTGCGCATGTCTTGAACAAATTAGAGAGTAAGTTTTTTTGGATTAATTGTTATATCTGTGTTTGTGTGTATATGAAATGATATAATATTAATGTCACCATTATTTGTCGAAAACAGAATTCATTTTAACGAGGTACGTGAGGGGCATCCTGATTGGAATGAAGAACAATTGGAAAAATATCATCAGGATAATTTTTGTGATTGGGTCACAAATCATGTAAGTTATTCGAATAACATTTTATTGCTAGCAGTTTTAATCTAAACTTGTATCGTTATGTATTTGTCGTAAAATTTGTTTTGTTAGATCTACGATCCGAACTTGTCTGCATCATTTGAGAGTGATTCAAGATGTTTAGCTCAATTTCCTAGTACGGAGGTTGCATATTACAAAGGATTTGGTGTCCTTGGATACAAATTCGAAGTTAAGGACATAGAAACATCTAGAACCACTCAGAATAGTGGGATTGCGACGTTAGGATCGGACGATGTGATTTATTATGGGTACTTAAATTGTATACTCGGCATCCACTATTCCGGACGATCAGAACCCTTTTATATATTCCAGTGTACTTGGTACGATACGCGAACTGATACGGACAAGTGGAGAAGCAATCTTGGGACTTGGAAAGATGAATATGGATTGACCAGTGTGAACACACTTCGATTTTACGGTCAGGAAGATCCGTTTATCTTTTCGAACCAAGCGTTCCAAGTATACTACTCACAGTGTTTGAAGCATCCGGGATGGAGTGTTGTATGCCGATGGAAACCCAGAGATGTCTACGATGTCCCAGAATACGAGGACAGCGATGAGGACGAAGAAGAGAGAAGGCTTAAAGTGCTCCGACCGTCTGTTTCGAAGGACGGGTTGTCTTCGACCGATCATGAAGTTACGTGGGTTAGAAATGACATCGACAATGAAATCCAAGTAGATATGTATAATGCGCCCACGAAACGAAAAAGGTTATCATTAATGTTATATTATTACTTCACATTTTACGCTCTATACATATATAGTCAATACTTTTAATGATTGTCTAATGCGTCCACGAACCGTTTATCTAGATTTGATGACGATGTCGGGAGCAGCGAGGGGCGGCAGGAGCTCCAGCCGCGGTAGAGGCAGAGGCAGAGGCAGAGTGGTTCTGCCGCCCGGAGAGCTTCGTAGGGAGCTTCAGAGGGCCGGTCTTGCACCCAGATCGGTGACCCCTTCGGATGCCTCCTTCCGTGTGGATTTTGCCACACCTCCAGGTATACTGCACGCATATCCATTTTTAATGTAATATTACGGATATTCATGCCTGTTTATGTCAAAATTACTTATATTGTCAATGTTTGATTGTCTAGTTGTTGGTGATGCGTCCACATCTGGGACATAGGCCACTCCCGCTCCTCCAGGTATGTTTATATATCATATAGTGCATGTATATTGATTCAGAATGCTATATTATAAATATACACACATTCCTTTTGCTCTTACTTAGCAATTTTTATTATTGTCTAGCTGTAGGTGGTGACACCACCGCACCTGCGGGTATGTTTATATATCCTATAGTGCATGCATATTGATTTAGAACGTTATATTATTGATCTACACATTCTTTTTGCAATTACTTATATAATCTATTTTTATTTGTCTAATTATAGGTGGTGCGTCCACATCTTCCGCAGGGGCCACTCCTGCCGCTTTCATACCATCCGCATCGTCTGCAGGTTAGTATGAATAAATATAAAATATTTATTCATTTTACATATGCTCTATAGAATAAATATGAACTTCATGGAAATTTAGCGTCAATGTTTATTTTCTAGTTGGAGGGGATGCGTCCGCATCCGGGACCCCGGTTGTTCCTCACCGGAGGAACTATCGTCCCGCTCGTGCTGCTGCCCGGGCCCAGGCTCGTGCGATAGTCACCGGAGGTATATATCACACTTCAATTTTCGTTTAAGCTTGATTTCTTAATACAACTTTGTCTTAATATTGATTGTCTTGATATTTCGTGCAGACGCAGGGCCTCCCCATCCCCAGAGGGGGACTCGAGGCCCGAATCAGTCCCATAGGCTGAGGCCTGACAGAGCTAGGAGGGAGGCAGCATTCCCCCTCTTTTTTACCCTTGATTATCGCTATACCGGTCCTCATGCCGAGAGGTTCGGCCGGTATATGGGGGACGAGAGCTGGCTCGTGAAGAACTATCCACTTCACGTTGAGTGGGGAGAGCAGCACCGGCGCTCATTCGCCCTCTTCTTTGATCAGGCTCGGGTACGTATTAATATATATTTTCATTTGATTTATCCAATATATTTATTATTAACACTTGCAATCTAATAACAATGTTTTTTTTGTATTTTCAGTCGGATTACGATTTTCAGCTTGTACCCGACCCTGATCATCCTGGGAGGGTGCTTGACCTTCATGCTCTGTACAATGGCCTGATGAAGAACATGTTGACCAAGGTCCGATACAACAGGAATGAGCTGAAGGCTGACTGCTACTCCCTGTGAATGGCAATCCCCGAGGCAGAGAGAGCGGCCCTCCTATCTACTCCGGCGTTTGCGAGAGTCGACGTAGAGACATGGCCTCTATTGTGCGAATATTTTGACTCCCAACGCAAACAGGTATGTATTTTAAATGTAATTCATTGTTTACGATATAATTTATTTTTTTGTGTTCCTTAATTAGAAAACTAAATGTTAATGCGTTGTGCAGAAACAGGCCGCTCAGAATACAGAGAATAGGAAGTCGGAGAAGAGGGGTCGCCCCACTTACACAGGTGGCTCGAGGAATATTACTCGAGCCATGGAGTTATCGGTAAATTACAATAGACCGACCTTTCTGATATTCTGCAATATTAAGAGTTATTTTCTAATATTTCTAATATTAAGAGTTATTTTCTAATATTGCAGACAGCTCAGACCGTGGCGCAAGGTGGTACACCGAGCGTGCTGTCCGCATATCTTGCCGTCCACGGCACCTCGACAGATCCCGCCACGGGCGAGCTTCGATATCCCGACGTCGCTACCCAGGAGTATTGCGTAAGTGTTAATATTTATTCTACCCATATTTGAAATTTTAGTTTTGGAAGGTTCAAGTTTAAATTTTATACTTATACTTTACTGCTTAATGTGGGTGTAGGAGCGGGTGGTTGAGCAGGCCGAGGCCTCGGGGATCGATTTTACCGGACAGAGCGATCCGAGGCTGCTGACCCCAGTTCTGGACGCCGCACACGGAGGGCACCACGGAGGTTGGGAGAGAGGCCGGGGACTGGGCCCTAGCAGGGCCTATATGAGGTTGGACTCCACCCCGGCGGTTACTTCCTCCGTCTCCAGTGAGCGACGTGTCCAGCAGGAACTGGAGAGCTTGAGGGCCACCGTTCAGGAGTTGAAGGAGATGCTGGTATGTATACTACTTTATAGTAAAATATCATGTCATATTATAGATATCAACATATCCATAATTAGTACGTAGCTTGAGCTTATTTGGTTTTAGACTTAGGTTTGATTAATCATACATACATATGTAATTAAAATAAACAACGGTTTTCCAAACTAGATATCCAAATGGGATTTCGAAATAACTTGATAATGATACGAATTCGAATAATACACAGTTCTTACATGCTTCTTACACACGTTAGGTTCAGACGCGACAGGGTACATGGCATGCATCTCTTTCGGCTGCGGCTCCGCAAGCCACTACATCGGCTGCGGTTCCGCAGACAGCTCCTATAGCTCCACCGCCCGCTCGGACTCCCGCAGCCGCGGCTCCGCAAATGACTCCCTCGACGGCGGCTGTGCAGACCACATCGCCAGCTCCACAGGACGCTCAGACTCCCGCTCGCGCCGAATTGCATGGTTTATTGACCGAGGAGCAGGCGCGCCTTATTCTATCGTTTATCAGAGGTGGAGCTGGACCGAGCTAGGGTAGCTTTTTGATTCTTATTTTTTGGAACATGTATTTATTTATATCATACATATTGTACTTGTTGGAGATAGTGCCCTCAGAGTCAATTATTGGATCACAGGCACGTGATTGCAATGTTGAGGGAGGACCTATCCCGGTAGAACAGTCTTACTCGAGATGATAGTATGCTATCTGGTTTACCTTTATCATCGTGTACTGCCTCAGGTGACCTTACATGTCACTATTACACGTTGATAGAGCCTATAGGATTCTTGCTTGACGGCCAGCAGTATGAGGGCGATCATATAAGTGAGAGCTGTAGTCTATAAGCACATCCTTAAAAGGTCCCTAGTCGTAGGAGTTTCGAGACAGGGCATCGATACTCCATTAGTAGACTAGTGTATACAGTCGAGACCCCGACGAGGGGCGGTGGCCGGTCTCACAAGCCACTGGTGTCAGTTGGTTCACCTAAGATGTATACAGGTGCTCATTGGGTTATGAGTACACCGGACAGGACTCGCCGGGAACCTGCTAGTTGGTCTTATACCAGACGTCAGATAGCAGTTCCCTGGTGACATGTGTACAGGTTAGTTCATCGACCTGAGATCGTCATTTGTCTCGTGTGAGTTCCCACTGTGCTTTGATTACTACCCTACCACGGCTTAAAGGAGTCGTGCAAACAGGTTTTAGTTGGGTACAGTCCCGAGCCACATGGAGGCAGTGAGCGGATCTGCAGGGGTTCGTCTCTCCCGGTATTGGGGGTGAGGTCGCGCTGTGTCTAGGAGAGCCATTACGCAAAGCCCTCGGCCGAGGCAGGAGATTTACTGGTAGGTATTCCAGTAGTATCTCAGGGCGTTCTGGGCTACGCTCCGACACGACTTGTACCGCTTTTGGGGGTCTGACTTTTACCAACCCCCTAGGCCCGCCATGCGATACTCATAGACGAACGGACCGGACTGTACGGATATTGTCACTGACAGGCTCAGTAGGGTGTCAGGATGAGTTCGCTCATCGACGTCCCTTTTGGTCAATAGCTGGTGGCCCGTCACGTATTGGCTTATACCTCTGACGTGCTAGTGGTTAAATCCACAGCCATAGTATTGACGAGTCTTTAGAGTCCACCACACTTTCAGTTACTCAGCTTTCGGGCGAAACGCTGTAGAGGCCGTATGGAGATATGGCAGGGTCTGATCAGATACGTGCGGTATTGCACGGATCAGGATCGGACGGTTTGTACTAGTGGCCGTATGGATATATGGCAGGGTTCGATCAGATACGTGCGGTATTGCACGGATCAGGATCGAACGGATATTACTAGCCGGCTTTGGTTTAAGCCGGATCCTAGTATAGTACAGTGTAGATTTTGTCTCATTGCATTTGTATCCGGACGGAATACAGATGCGGGTGTGTATGCACAGTATCGGGGTTTTCCTGTAATTTATTACGGGACCAGTTTTCTGGAGTTGCCAGTTTGCATTCCGTTCCGGCCGGTTTTCCTTTGTTCTTTCCCGGCCGAACCTTTTGATGGAGGGTGTTATTTGCAAGTTTGCAAATAACACATTGTGGAGGGTTTTCATGCAAATGGTTTTATTATGATAGCATCTTTAGATACCATTCTTTTCCTTCATCATTTCTTGCTTTATGAAGATTAGAAATGAGATGAAAGTTGATGTGAGTTTGTTATGATGATGTTTGGATGTGGTCACCACTTGTGCTCCTACCATCACCTCCCTTCATGCTTCATATTCTTTCCTCCACCATTTTCTAAGATGATAAGGTTTTCATTTTTGGAGAGAAGAAGAAGATGAGAGCTTCATCTTGAGAGTTTCATTCTTGATCTCATTTTCATGCTAGAAAAATGCAAGCACCATTTTTCTAATCTTGATTCCTCCATCACCTTCAAAGGCAACAAACCCCAAATGAGACATAGGCTCTACACTACACATTCTACAGCATATCTTGAGCATGTCGAGTTGCCGGCTTCATGCCCGAGTTGCCTCGGTATTGAGGCGGGAGCCCGTAAAAGACGCAGGCGATGTGGTGCCCTTCCGGCGAGGAGGCGACGATGTGGAGACAAGACTTTCCGTGGGAGATCGGGACGATGACGAGAAGACCGGAGGACTCGGATCACTCGGTATACTTCTCTTCCCATCTCTTGTTAGCTAGTATAGGTTAATGGTTAACGATCCGGGTTTTCATTGTCCGCGGTAGCGCCGGTTTCCAAGTAAGGAAAATTTTGATTCCGCATTTTGGCCTCGGATAGACGGCCGGGGCGCTGCCGTGGTGCAACATGGTATCAGAGCCGCGCCATTAACCTTTTCTAGCTTGTTCTAATGTGTTTTGCATTTCCGATCGACCAAAATTCCAAAATCTACTTTTTTCCTCACATCAGTTTTCTGTTGAATTTTTTCTTGCTTAAAAATTTTTTCAGGTTGTATAAAACTAATGTACTGGAAATTATAAGACTGCTGTAAAAATTCGACGCACTCAGTCGATGGATGAAGCGTGGAACTGCGGCCAAACCCCCCTTGGGCCGCGGTTCCGCCGCACTTTACTGTCCTCACTGTGTCCAATTTTTACAGTGGGCTTGTGGGCTGATTTTGGGGGTTTTGGGATATTAAATTTGGGCCCAGATTCTCTGTGAGTGCTACAGTATTGCTTGGGGGCCCACTTGTTAATTGTTTGATCGATCGGATATTTTAAACACATTATTTCACAGTATTTACATTATATCTGCGACCGTGAATGTCACTTGATCGGTAAATCCCGTCTAACTGCTATAGCCCGGTTAGACGGATTTGCGAACGTGACTTTCACGTTGATGTTCTATGTTTATGCTGTGTTGTTGCGGATCGGTCGTGGGGATAGCCTGGATGCAATGCTAGTACTGTTTCTGTTGTATTATGTACATTTGATATTGCGGGGCGAGCGTCCGACATGTGGACTGCCGTCACTGCCTGATTGTATTATTCTTTTGGGGCACGACCTGGTTGCGGTCGATGTACCCGTTGTATGTATATTTTACTTTCTGTACTAGGATTACCCCGCGGAGGGGTGCACGGATAGCCGGGTTCTGGAGGGCAACAAGCCCGCATCTCATGGCATTGGGACGGAGGGGACTTCACTCCAGGATTGGCGGGCTATTTGCCGCACTCGTAGGGGGTACAGGTTGACCCAAGAGGGGTGCCCGAGTTACCGGATTCCGTAGAGTGCTGGGTGGTCCATTCACGTTGCTGAAGGGGGCTGCCTCGCTTCAGGTTTTGGCGGGTGACTTGCCGCGCCCGTAGGGGTCTAGGTTTTCATTGCACAGGCTATCCACACGACCAGGGGAACGTCGGGTTTCAGCAGCGGCTCTGTGAAACCCGGGGATCCCAGATATCTGTATTGTTCTGTGATGCTGTACATTTCTGTGATGTTGCATTTTATTCACGCCTTGAGCGAAATATAATATATTGGTATATATATTAGTAGATGTTGTATATGTTTTTCATCCGCGCTAGTCCAGTCCCCGCTCTGCCGTTAGTTAGCTAACCTAACGGGTGATGACGGGACCCAGTGGCGAATACGGATGGCATATACGTACGTCAGTATATTTTCGTTCTTTGTGGTGTGATCAATTGATGGGACTGCATTGATTCGGATCAATGCAAGATAAACAAACCTATTCTGATGTTGTTGGAACACTTTTCAAAAAGCTGTTATTGCAAGGACGTTCACTTTTGTTTTGCATCGTGGTATTCATTTGGAATATCCTGCTCCTCAGTCGACGAGGCAAGGGCCGAGATCCCTTCACCGGGAGTGACCCCTTGGACAGAAGTTTGCGTCAGGGCATTAACTTCACTATAGCCGATTACTTTTGCTTTGCATCGTGGTATTCAGTTGGAATATCCTGCACCTCATTCTACGGGGAAAGAGCCGAGATCCCTTCACCGGGAGTGACCTCTTTAGTGAAGGTTTTCGTCACTATATTTTTATAAAAGGCTATGCAGTTCCTTCAACGATATCAAGTTCATTACGTTAAAGGTTTTTCGCCAAAAACCAGTCGTAGCCCTCCGTCATTTCAGATTAGTATTACTTAGTATTCGTGCTGCGTATGTCGTGCTTAGCCGAGGCGTAGTGTTCGGTAGCTATGTAGTGCTTTTCTGTTGCATGGATATGAGATTGGTTAGGACAGTCGTGCGGTCATTTTAGCTCAGTCAAGGATTCGTGCGGGTGGGTCTAATGCAATCAAGATAATGACGGGTTGAACTTGACTAGGATCCTTTGATATGTTGGCTCAGTCAAGGTCACTTGGGTCCTAGGGGTAAAAAATCACATCGGGAGTTTCAAAAGAACTGAAACTTTCCAGGCATGCGCATACCTTCTGGAGTGTGGTGACGTGAGTGGATTCCGTCACGTTATCATGCGATGATAGTTGGATCCCGATTCCCACTGATGAGTTGGTTTACTCCTCGGGTGATCCCGACTAATTCTTCTTTCAGGTTTGGAGGAGAATTTGAGGTACAGTGGGAGGTTTCCAGATTAAACAAAGTGATAACCATTCTGATCTAGGTTAGAGTGCACGATGAGTGTTTCTTTTCTCTCTCTCTTTGGCAGCGACCATTGACTCGACCCTAGACTATGACTCAGTGACCAAGTTGACCGAACCTTCTTAACACTGGCTTTTGGATTGTCAGAGTTGCAGACCTCATTGCCACTCCTACTTTTACCCTTTTCTCCAGGACACCCCGTATTACTGCGAACGTCCACTTCCATTGGACAAAACCATCGTATGGTTATATACGAACTCGAAGGACTTCGAGGATGGTTTCTGGTTCTGGAGAAAACGAATAGGATTATTCAGTTGTCTTTTCTTTTCACCTTCTCTCGTTGCGAGTACTCCTTGGCTTAGGAGTAGTACACCTATTACGCAGATTGGATAGTCTTCTTCCAAACCTTAGGCTGGTGCCGAACGGTGGGGAATGAAGAAAACCAATTAGCATAACGATGGTGCGCAGAAGGTATTAAGTTAAGACAAAGCAAGGGATTAGTAGGAGGGCAAAGTAAATTGCGACTGATATTCACGACCAAACCAAGTATTTCTTCGCCAATCCTAAATCACCTTTGTATTTCTCCAGGACACTCCGTATTACTATGAAGATCCCAGTTTATTGGATAATCCATCGTATGGTTATATACGAACTCGAAAGGAACTTGTTCCAGTTCGGGGATGGATCCTAGTTCAGGAGAAATAGGAATAAAGTACATTCAGGTGTCTTTTCTCTTCACCCTCTCTCGCATTGCGAGTGCTCCTAGGATTAGGACAGTACACCCATTATGCTTATTGGATAGTCTTCTTCCAAACCATAGGCCGGTGCCGAACGGTAGGGAGGGAAGAAAACCAATTGGCCTAAAGGGGTGTACAGAAGGTAATGACTAAAGACATATAAAGGGATTTGGAGAGGTGGCAAAGAATTATACGGTTATAGTTGTGAATCTGGATAATGGAAGAGGCATTACTAAGAATACCGGAATACCCCACCGAAACATTTCAATGTTTCAGTTTCACTGTGTAATGTTAAAAGAAAACTGATTTCCCGATTAGATACTTACTCCAGGGTATGTATTTACCAGGTTTGATTCTCACATCTGTATGGTTTTACAGATGATGAGTGGGAGTAAGTTATTGGGAATTGGGTGATCAACCTCATTACATCGGGATTCATTGTAATCGGTGATATTTGAGGAGATCACCTGGGCTGTTTGCCGGTCGGCAAATATTTGGTTTTGAATATCCGCTGTTGTGCACCAATTTCAAATTGATATATCTGTACGTCTATTTTCATAGAGTGAGATATACCTTTTGATATTATGTCGATGACATTTACCTATATCAGTGGATGGTTAGGTAAGGAGCATTAAACAGCGGTGTAATTCTTCTTAACCATAAGTACAGTTTTCAACCTACGACGCACAGTGAAAGAGTTGTTAGACTCAGTGGACTTATACAGAGTATTGCATGTTGTCCAGTGTCCATTAGGACAGAGGGGTTGGTCCTCATACTATATTCTGTTTACTTTTAACTTCTCTAGTTCTTAGACATGTGTTTCGTAGAAACACAAGGTCTAAGTTTTGAGGAGTTATAGGTATTTGAATAGAGTAGTGAACCAAGTATTGCAAGTATCGGGATTCTTCAAAGTGATCGAAGATGTAGATACTTGTGTATGGTGTTCAGTTGATAGTAATGGTAAAGAGAAATTGCTTCTCTTTCAGGTTACTCATAATTGGAAGCATTCCTAAGTTGAGTAACGCTGATCGGCCTCCATCCATTTAGTTGACATGCACTGGAGATAGCTGCATGATTTGAATCTGGTTCATTTAAATCAGTGCCTCTGGTTCTATATTGGATATAGAACAGTTCATATCTTGACGATGTTAAGGTACGGGGAGTTGTCCGGCTTATGCTTAAAACCAGACTCCGGATAACTCAAGGCACGTTTCTGTAATGGCTGTTTGTGGGTTGACCCAGGCTATGACGAGGGTTGACTTTCTACCATCTGGAAGATCAATAGTGATATTGTTCTTAACTCGCCACATTTTAAAAGGAAATGGTTATTTTTCAGAAAAACAGTAGTGGGAATATGGTAGAACTGGAAGCGATTCCAGAACCGCAAACGATTACTGAAGATTTGATAAGGAACCTTAAGATTCAATCTGTTTTGACATTCCATTGGCCACTCCGCAGATAAGGTGGGTAACTTCAGGCACCCGAGAGGTACTCCGGTAGCCTCAAGGACGGTGACAGGGAAGTTCTTGTTAACCCACACTTGCCATTGTTGTTGTTCCAGGCTGCGAGACCCGGCAGGAGGATGAGTATAGCGTCGTTCTAAACTAGCTTTAGAAGTGCACGTCTATATGACTCTGCCAGAGGGTTGTCGTAGTCAGTGGGAGCAGCGGAAGCATTGGTGGACATCAGGCTTATGTCTATTTATAGACTAAAGCAGATATAGCGGAGATAGATCATCTATTTCTGATGTGACAGTCATAGGTTTGACGTCATCAGAATAGGGGATGGATCTGTTGAGAAGGTAGTAGGGTGTGATATCCGGGTTTTGGATGACATACACAAAGTAGGAAGTGACATTCCTATACTACGATCGGTTATACTTTGGTCGTCACATAGTGGTTTCTCCACATGGGACTTGGACATTATATCAGACATTTTGGTTACTAGATCTATAGTTTTAGATCTAGATTTGGGTGGTTTCCTAATCTGGGTACCTTGACAGCATTCTATGAGTATTTAGAATGGACGACTCCTGGCACGGTGGTACCTGCAGGTAATGGAGTCACCCTCTCTAAAGGTGTCTTATAGACTAAAGTAGAGAGGGATGGGCATGATTGGCAGATCACTTGCTTAGGCAATTGAGTCAATCATGAAATGTCAAGTACCACACCAGATGTTGTTCTTGCACTAGATGCAATAAGTTGATATTGATCCAATCCTGGAGGAACAGTCGGAAGCAGTTTTAGAACATAAGTGAATGTTCTAGGGATATGATAACGGCTGCCTCCTTTAGGAGACGGTTATCACTCCAGGCTTCCAAGGTGACATGGACGACAAGGAGGTTGTCAGAGTTATAGTTCTCCCTCTGACGAGGGACAGTATTCTGGACAGGTGATCCAGGAAAATACTGAGGGAGGCATGGCGCAGGATACTGATTAAGTTCAGTTGACGATACAGTCTAAGAAGTTTGGATTTGGAGTTCATTTATGAACTAGGTCCCATCAGACATCCAGACATTCCAAGACAGGTATTGCTCATTTCGGGAGATGGTTTTCTCCGTGAACTTGAGATATAGAGAGACATAGAAAGAAACATCTAGGCGGATCCACTCACTGAGGCTATTCCTCGAACGCAATAGTTTCGCAAACAGGCTTTGTGCGACTGACTAGTAGAGGAGTTGGGTGTTCGGTATCACACGGGCTGTGAGTATGCGACATCGCAATAATTAGCCTTGAGTGCAAGTGGGAGATTGTTGGAGATAGTGCCCTCAGAGTCAATTATTGGATCACAGGCACGTGATTGCAATGATTGAGGGAGGACCTATCCCGGTAGAACAGTCTTACTCGAGATGATAGTATGCTATCTGGTTTACCTTTATCATCGTGTACTGCCTCAGGTGACCTTACATGTCACTATTACACGTTGATAGAGCCCATAGGATTCTTGCTTGACGGCCAGCAGTATGAGGGCGATCATATAAGTGAGAGCTGTAGTCTATAAGCACATCCTTAAAAGGTCCCTAGTCGTAGGAGTTTCGAGACAGGGCATCGATACTCCATTAGTAGACTAGTGTATACAGTCGAGACCCCGACGAGGGGCGGTGGCCGGTCTCACAAGCCACTGGTGTCAGTTGGTTCACCTAAGATGTATACAGGTGCTCATTGGGTTATGAGTACACCGGACAGGACTCGCCGGGAACCTGCTAGTTGGTCTTATACCAGACGTCAGATAGCAGTTCCCTGGTGACATGTGTACAGGTTAGTTCATCGACCTGAGATCGTCATTTGTTTCGTGTGAGTTCCCACTGTGCTTTGATTACTACCCTACCACGGCTCAAAGGAGTCGTGCAAACAGGTTTTAGTTGGGTACAGTCCCGAGCCACATGGAGGCAGTGAGCGGATCTGCAGGGGTTCGTCTCTCCCGGTATTGGGGGTGAGGTCGCGCTGTGTCTAGGAGAGCCATTACGCAAAGCCCTCGGCCGAGGCAGGAGATTTACTGGTAGGTATTCCAGTAGTATCTCAAGGCGTTCTGGGCTACGCTCCGACACGACTTGTACCGCTTTTGGGGGTCTGACTTTTACCAACCCCTAGGCCCGCCATGCGATACTCATAGACGAACGGACCGGACTGTACGGATATTGTCATTGACAGGCTCAGTAGGGTGTCAGGATGAGTTCGCTCATCGACGTCCCTTTTGGTCAATAGCTGGTGGCCCGTCACGTATTGGCTTATACCTCTGACGTGCTAGTGGTTAAATCCACAGCCATAGTATTGACGAGTCTTTAGAGTCCACCACACTTTCAGTTACTCAGCTTTCGGGCGAAACGCTGTAGAGGCCGTATGGAGATATGGCAGGGTCTGATCAGATACGTGCGGTATTGCACGGATCAGGATCGGACGGTTTGTACTAGTGGCCGTATGGATATATGGCAGGGTTCGATCAGATACGTGCGGTATTGCACGGATCAGGATCGAACGGATATTACTAGCCGGCTTTGGTTTAAGCCGGATCCTAGTATAGTACAGTGTAGATTTTGTCTCATTGCATTTGTATCCGGACGGAATACAGATGCGGGTGTGTATGCACAGTATCGGGGTTTTCCTGTAATTTATTACGGGACCAGTTTTCTGGAGTTGCCAGTTTGCATTCCGTTCCGGCCGGTTTTCCTTTGTTCTTTCCCGGCCGAACCTTTTGATGGAGGGTGTTATTTGCAAGTTTGCAAATAACACATTGTGGAGGGTTTTCATGCAAATGGTTTTATTATGATGGCATCTTTAGATACCATTCTTTTCCTTCATCATTTCTTGCTTTATGAAGATTAGAAATGAGATGAAAGTTGATGTGAGTTTGTTATGATGATGTTTGGATGTGGTCACCACTTGTGCTCCTACCATCACCTCCCTTCATGCTTCATATTCTTTCCTTCACCATTTTCTAAGATGATAAGGTTTTCATTTTTGGAGAGAAGAAGAAGATGAGAGCTTCATCTTGAGAGTTTCATTCTTGATCTCATTTTCATGCTAGAAAAATGCAAGCACCATTTTTCTAATCTTGATTCCTCCATCACCTTCAAAGGCAACAAACCCCAAATGAGACATAGGCTCTACACTACACATTCTACAGCATATCTTGAGCATGTCGAGTTGCCGGCTTCATGCCCGAGTTGCCTCGGTATTGAGGCGGGAGCCCGTAAAAGACGCAGGCGATGTGGTGCCCTTCCGGCGAGGAGGCGACGATGTGGAGACAAGACTTTCCGCGGGAGATCGGGACGATGACGAGAAGACCGGAGGACTCGGATCACTCGGTATACTTCTCTTCCTATCTCTTGTTAGCTAGTATAGGTTAATGGTTAACGATCCGGGTTTTCATTGTCCGCGGTAGCGCCGGTTTCCAAGTAAGAAAAATTTTGATTCCGCATTTTGGCCTCGGATAGACGGCCGGGGCGCTGCCGTGGCGCAACAGTACTACATTTTGAAACGATATTGATATTGATATTGCTTTATATTTATATCATATTCAGTATTTGGGTTTCTTTTGTATATTATATGCGTGAGATGTGATTATGAATACTGCGATATATGTTGTGTGATGATTAATTTTATATTTTATTGATATATATATTACTGTGCACAGGGCGAGAAAAAATCAGGCAGCCTTTTAAAAAAAAAAAAACAGATAATGTGTACCTACGGATTAATCCGTAGGTACAAACTTTGCCCCTACGGTTTATACCGTAGGGGCAAAATATCAGCATTAACTGATATTTCCCCCCTGATCTCAGTATCGGGGGGTTGGGATTGCCCCTACGGTTATATCCGTAGGGGCAAACAAAATCCCCTACGGATATATCCGTAGGGGCAAAATATCAGGAATCCTGATATTTTGCCCCTACGGATATGTACCTACGCATGTATCCGTAGGGGATAATACTTGTCCCTACGGATATATCCGTAGGTATAGCTAATATATTTAAAAAACCCATAAATAAAATAACTTTTTTTCCCCTACGGCCAACGCCGTAGGTGAAAATGGACCTACACAGAACTCCGTAGGGGCAAGTTTTTGCCCGTAGGGGCAAGTTCAGGGCTTCAACTTGCACCTACGGCGTTTGCACCTACAGATTAATTTTTCGCCCCTACGGATAGAGCCGTAGGGGCAGTGGTTTGCCCCTACGGGTAAATCCGTAGGGGCAACCCTTATTTGCAGTAGTGTATCTTACAAACCGTAGCAAGTAAGGAATTACTCGCTCATGGTTAGTGGTGATTTAAAAGAAAAGTTGAAGAAGAATGGAACCATAATTAAGATGCAGAAAATTAATGCGTAAAGTAAATACGTAAAGTAAATGCGTAAATTAAATGCGGAAAATAAATGCAAAAAGAATTAAAATAAGAACCACCTTTATTAGTCAACTATTGCATTACAATTTCCTTCTTAGAAAGTAGAATACAAGAACCCTAGTTTGCTCTAAATCTTTCTCTTTTAAGGAGGTAGATGAATATATGATTATGCGATCACTTGGATAATTTTGAATGCACAGCTCTCGGTCCTTTATATAGTCTATGGGACCAGAACCCTATAAGCCAGATATGAGTCGATACAGTTAAGATCATGATCCCAAAATCCCACATCCAATGGCCCATATCTGACCGCGGAACCACCGCATAATGTCACGTTTGGCCGCGGTTCAGCGCATCCTAGGGGAATTGGGTTTTGAGATTTCTTCTGGTTTTTTATATCGATATTTGGAGATCTTTTTGATGTATAGATTTTGAAAATATTGCTCCGAGTCTCTGCCATTTCTTGATTTCTCGATTTGCTTCTAAAATTTGGCAGATTTGATTCCGATATCCCGATTTGACTCGGATCTCTTACTTAGATTTCAGACCTGAGCTAATACCTGCACATTATCTCAAATCAAATTGTTAGTAGTATTTTATATTTTTGAGATATTATTTCAACCATTTATATGATATTAAATCTTAAGAATATTGATTAGGAATATTTTGCATGATTTGCATATTTTAATTGTTATATTATATGCATATATTTTCTCTAATTATATTAATTAAAATATAGAAACATACGATAATAATATTTTACAAATAAACTCACATATGTTCTTTATTTACAATAAACACCTTTTAGCAGTTAATAATAGTATGGAAAATATTCATACAAATGTGTAATATTTTAGACTAATCAAATACCCCCAAACTTATCTTTGATCGTCCCGCGCAAAATATTTATTAAAGAGAAAAAAACCCGGTTAGCACATTTTCGTAGGCAATACACGATTGCACTTTGCACGTGCAACAAACCTTTAAGCTTCTAGGTGTTCCTACTAGGAGGAGTGTTGTCTCCTGAGGGTTTTCAGCAGATTACACCTACAAAATCCCATAATAAATGAAAGAAGATGAAAGTTACATACAAAAATAAGGAACATATAAAAAAAAGAACTTGAAAATAAGAGTTTCAAACTATACTAGCTTTTTAGTTGTCATGAGCCCTATCTTAATAGTCTTGAAAAAATGTCAGAAATCACATCATCTCTCAATAAAACATCGTTTTTAGTCTTCCTCCCTATCTCTCTTCCAAACATCGATCATATACCCCTACGTGTGTGTAAAACACATTCCTACACTTAGAGAATTCAATTCAAGCTATCATACTCTTGTTCTTCTTCCTTAGTATTTTTTAGTTGGTGAATGTTTTTAGATGGAATTGCTTACACATTCTTCAGGCGACCATTAATACTTCTTGAGGTACTAACCAACCGATTATTAAATGTGCCCACTTATTAAGGCATAATTAGCAATATCCTAGTCTTGCAACACCCAAGGCTTAGCAATGACTCCCAAACCAGTTGGTCTAAGACACTAGGTGATAAAGCACTCTCGCTATATTTTTTTGCTGCGTAAGTAATTACAAAACCAGTGTTCATTTTTCTTCACCATTTATTTTTTATGTGTCATTTATATTTTTTAAAATATTTTTTCTCCTTCATACTAAAGTTTTTAGACAAGAGCATTTCAAAGTATTCTCTATTATCCCAAGTTTCAAAATGTGTGTAAGTGCGTATGGTAGGGTATCAACATTCAGATGTTTGGACTCAAAATTAGAGACTATTTTTCAGACTTATTTCAATTCGCAGATTAGTGATTCCCTTCATCTTACTAACTTTTGGGACAACAGCTCATGACTACCTATTACTAGTTTTGTTTTAAAACATTGAATTTTCTTGTATTTCTTAAATCTCTTCCACTCTTTCATATGTATTTTTGTTAGTTATATGTATGCCCTAGAGGCCATTACTGTACATAGGATGTATATTGTAGTGGATGCTGGGACGTATATAGGGAGGACTTTCTTGCTCGACATGATAGTATGCTATCTGGTTGAACTTTACCTTAACGTGTATACTGATTGTCTCTCTGTTACATGTTGGTAAAGCCCTTTGGATGTGTGCTTGACTACCTGGACTATGATGCGGATCATACTAGTGGGGACATGGTAGTCCATAAGTACATCCTTCAAAGTTCCTAGTCGTGGGTGTATCGAGACGGGGCATCGATATACCAGAGTAGACTAGCGTATACCTTCTCGACCCATACAGATGGGCGATGGATGATCCCATATCCATTGGTGTTTGACATCAGAGATCATATACGGGTGCTTAGTAGAGACTGGGTACACTGGACGGACTCGCCGAGAACTCCCAGATGGTATTATACCTCACGTCAGATGGCAGTTCTCTGGTGACACTGGTACAGAGTAGTCTGTTGACCCGAGATCGTCATAGAGTCTTGTGTGGTTCCTACTGTGCTTTGATTTCCATCTTACCACGTCCAAGAGGGCGTGCAAAACGGTGGTTTTTGGGTACAGTCCCGAGTCACATGGAGGCAATGAGCGATAGGAGGGGATTCGTCTCTCCCGGTATAGGGAGTTGATGTTGCGCTGTGTTCGATTGGCTATAACAGGAAATCCCTGGCCAGGGTTGCTGAGATTTACTGGTAAGTGTTACCAGTAGTTTCTCGAACAGTTATAGACCTCATATCGACACGACTTATCGAGCTATTGGGGTCTGACGTTTACCACCCCTAGGCGAGATATGCGACAGATCAGACGATCAGACCGGACTGTACGGTAGTGTTACTGGTTGGATTCACTGGAGTGTGAGCGGGCTTGCTCGTCGATCTTCAGATCGCTCAATACCAGGGTGGCCGTTACGTTTAGCAGACCGCTTGCGGCTTGTGGGTGTTTGATATGATCATCACCTGCTGCCGGCGTATTGACGAGTCTTTAGAGTCCTACACAGAGGTTTCCTGGCTCAAGCGAAACGAAATAGGAGCGCATATGAGATATGTGCGGGACCGAGAATGATACCAGTATGTGATACTGTATTCGATTCTCGCGATATGTGACATTGATCGGTTATATGCGATATAGCCGGCATATCGGATCAAGTGTTGATTCGATAAGTTGTTACTGTTGATATTAGTCGGTTATATGCGATATGACCGGATCATTAAATCAAGTGTTGATTTAATGATTTAATGCATAATTATATATTTGATATATTACTTTGCATTAACTAGTATCGGTTCACTTAAGATGGATTTTCTCACTCGGATGTGTGCATTGCATATGCGATATGATTTTGTGTACTTGCTTGTATCATGTTTGATGATGCATGCCTTATGGTTAAGTGTAAAGAATTAAACCTTGGTTAATGAAATGGTTAGGGTTTACTTTTTCCTTATTCATTTTAATCATTTACTTATTCTTTTGGAAAAAGAAATGCAAAGAGAAAAATGGTGGAATTCTTTTGTTCATTCATGAAGCTTCATGAAGACTTTGACTTTTTGACCATTTTGTCTCATGCTTTAACCTAACCATTCCACTTAACTCTAATTAATTCTCTACACCTAACCTTGGTTAGCTTATGATAAGAATTGTTTTCTTTTCTATTTTGAATTATTCTTATCATAACTTTCTTCTTCTTCTTCTTCATCTTCTTCTTTGAAGAAGCTTGAGGTCATCAATGGTGGATTGATGATTTGAGTGAGAAATCCAATTCTAAAGTCTACCCACTTCCTATTTCTTCATCCTCTACCTCTTGCCAAGTAGTAGAGTGTGTTTTCTTCACAAGTTTCTTGACTTGGTGAAGTCGGAGCTTGATTTAGCGATGCCTCGACGTAGATCATCTTCGGCATGGACATCGACGACCTAGCTTGCCTATTCTCCGACGAAGCCGACGCTAGAGCCCGGATTTGATTTGGACAGCGGAGAGGACTTCGTTGCGGAGCTATGGAGGTGGAGCACCGGATCTACAAAGGTTGTATTTCCGTATTCTTGTAGTTAATTGTTAACTAGATTGCTTTTCGCCTAGATTTCTAGCAAACGATCCGTATACTAGGGTTTCCCGGCACCATAATTTTTGAAATTGGCATGTTCGATGCCTTGTGAGATGTCACTAGAGTGCCTAGGAACCCTACAGTGGTATCAGAGCCTAGCTAGAGCCTTAGGCGAAGTCTAGACGGAATTTGAAACCCGGACGAACCGAAAACCCGAACCCAAAATTGCTCTCTGGACGATTTCTGAAATCTGGTCTTTTTCAAAATTAAAAATATGCAGAGAACACATCACAAACATCTAAGAGTTACTGTAAATTTTGGAGGCCCAATTCAATTTTTCAAGCGCGGATCCGCGGCATGAGCAATAGCTCATGCGGCGGTTCCGCAGCCGTACGGCCATAATATTTAAATTATTTTGCACAGTAACTGTTAGTTTCCAGTGGTGATTTTTCTGGGAATTTTTAATATTTTTTCAAGAGTTGAATTTTCTGAGTTGTTTTGGGGATTCGGTGTTTCGATCGGGGTATCAAATTTTGTCTATTTGGCTTTCCGGATAATTTTTTGAATATGTTAAAAAGTTCGACCGGATATAAATACCCAATTTTTCCCCTGTCGGGAAATTTCCAAGTGTTGGATTTTTCCGTAGTTTAACGACGTTCTAAGTAGTGCAAGTAACGCGATGGTCCCTCTAGAAGACAACAAACCTTAACTCGATTATGTGACCGTCTTGAACTGCCCTTTGAACCTTCGGGTTTGGGGCAGTACGGCGTGCCACATGTGAGGCGTTGGCTTGACCCTTCTACGGCTGGACCGTTGCTACTGAGGCACGAACTGAATGTTGTTAGACTTATTTCATGTGTTGATGTTTCGGGAAAACTTGGGTGTTCGATTGTTCGATCGGAAAGTTTAACATTTTCTATTTATCCGGAATGTGATACAATAATTGGAATTCACAAATTGTTATGAGATAACTGAATGAATGTTATAAACATAGCAGTTTAGTCTCACTTGATCGGTTGCCACGGAATTTTGATGTGATCAAAAGTCCGTCGCAATCAAGTAGCGTACGCGGATACTCGCCGGGTAAACTTAATAGACAGCCTCACTCCATAGCCCCGACCAAGTGACTGTAGGAGAACCCCGTCGCCGAAAGCATCCGTTCGGGTGCTCGCGGCAGCGGTGTTCCGCCTTGGTGCACTTCGTCGACGGTATCGGGGGTGCGGCCGTCTACTAAAGTTTGCGACGAGTATTCGATCAGGATGTCGGGAATCCTGTTGAATTCACCGACTTGACATTGAAAAGTGTTTTCGATAATGAGACTAAAATGCGGGGTTTATAATTGTTAGGCATGCGATGTCTAAGTAATTCATTTGGTCAGGCATGCGATGTCTGAGGTGGTTGCGGATTCCAACTGTTGTAGTTTTACACTTTCTTTTCTGTGACCGTAAGTGTAATATGTGATATCGCCGGTTTCGTTGCTATATGTCAACGACAATTGGGATACGCATGTTTACTTACGTTGATGACATGTGATGTTATGTGTTGCTGGATATGTTATATTGGATTGTCGCGTTTGAATAGCCGGGGGTTTTTATGTGAGATGAGTGTTTTTCATTTTCATTCATGTAAAAATTTGTATGTAATATTCTTTTATTGGGGCGCTTCCAGGTTGCGGAAGTTGTCACCTTTTGTATATTATTTACTTTTCTGCACTAGGATAGACCCAAGGAGGAGGGCACAAGTAACCGGGTTCTGGAGTCCAGTGGGAGACCAACTCGAGGAGTCGAGGTCGGGTCTCCTAACTCCAGAATTGGTAGGGTCGCTTGCCGCTCTCGTAGGGGTCTAGGGGTGTGGGTTTGGCTATTCATCACGACCGTGGAATCCGTGTTTTATACTGGCTCGTATTGAAAACACGGACGTCCTAGTATATCCAATATTTCATATGATACTTCTGCTGCGATATCTGTGATGTGATCATGTGATGTTCTGTGATAGATACAGTATATAGTATATATGATATATTATATAGACGTTACTTATGTTTTACACCCGCGCTAGCCCTGCCCCGCTCTGCCGTTAGTTACCTAACCTAACGGTGCACGAGGGGACATCGAGGCGAATGCGGATGGCATAAGTGTACGTCGTATTTATCTGTAATGTTTAGGTACTTAAAAGATGGGACTTCATTAATATGATTAATGAAATAAATGAAACCTAAGATGTTGTAAAATCGAATTTCAAAATAAAACAGGTAGCTACAGTTCTTGCTTTGCACAGAGGTATATGTGATATATCCTGCACCTTATTCGATGAGGAAAGGACCGAGATCCCTTCACCGGGAGTGACTCCTTTAGCAATAACTGGCAGATGCTACACACTCGGTTTGTCTTTTGATTTCTTTTAAGTGTTTTTTCTTTGCACAGTGATATATGTGATATATCCCGCACCTCATTCGACGAGGAAAGGACCGACGATCCCTTCACCGGGAGTGACTCCTTTAGCAAAACTAGAAAAGCCTAAAAAACACTCCATTTCAAAATTCATTCGATCCTACAACGATATCAAGTTCATTACGCAATAGGTTTTCAGAAAAACCTGTCGTAGCCCTCCGTCATTTCAGATATGTACTAGTTAGTATTCGTGCTGCGGTAGTTTGGCATTCGTCAAGGCGTAGTGTACGGTAGCTAATTAGTATTTATCTGCTTGAGCATATGATGCGATTGGATTAGGGTATTCGTACGGCGTTGTTTGGCATTCGTCAAGGGTCGTGCGGGTGGGTTTAATTCGATCAAGAAATGTACGGGTTGAACTTGACTAGTGGACTATGGGTTGTTTGGCATTCGTCAAGGTCATAGCGAGCTAGGGGCAAAATATTATCGGGAATTTCAAGTGTTGAAATTTGCAATGAGATTGCATACCTTCTATGAGATAGTTGGATCCCGATACCCGCTGAGAGTAAGAGTTACTCCTGGGAGAGTTTTATACATTACAATTAGCCGATCAAGTAGGTGTCTAGAAAGGTGTCAACGGGGTTACGCCTCTGGGAAAACGAGGTTTACATTAATTAGGTTCGTGCGAAAGCACGGGGGACCTCCCTCAAAGTACCGACACTGGCCTGGCTGAAAGATTGGCGAACTTGTAGTGTGTAATTAATCCCGGCTAGTCTTTCCTTTTAGGGTTTGAAGGAAGATTTGATAAAAAGCAGTGGGAGCCATCCTGATTAGATAAAATAATAACCAATCTATTCTTGCAAGAGCGCACGCTGAGTGTTTTCTTCTCTCTCTCTCCAGGTAGCGACCATATCACGCCTTAATCAAGATAATAAAACGGATTATTGACCGAACCCGCTTGTTATACAGAGCTGGGGAACGTTGGTCCCGCTCCAACTTATAATTGTTATAAGACACAGCAGGAAATTGGGGATTACCAGAATTCCCGTGCCACCCAAATGAAGAGAGTGCATGCTGATGCATCATCTTCGGGTGTGTTCATTAAAGAGAACTGTTTCTCAGTATCCTTTACGTCCTGGGTATGTGATACCAGATCAGGATCCCAGATATGTAATTTGTTACATAGGGCTACAGAAAGGTAGAGAACTGAGAACGGGTGATAAGTTTCATGAGGCAGAAAACGGGGCAAGTGTTGCAGCCAAGTCTGTTGGTCACTGTCACCCTGTATTACCAATACATTGATTCTGAACGAATGTTATTAGATACCGAACCTGATATACAAAATCATATCAGTCTCTTTATTAGTAAAGAAAGGATATAATTTTGTATTGTTGGATAATGTTTTGAACATTTCCTATATCAAAAGTTGATCGGTTCAGGCACGTTATCTAAAAGCATTGATGTTCTAAATCAAACTACAGTTCTTAGTATATGGATCACACACAAGAGGAAGAGTTCAGAAATGAACGAATTCTTCTTGAGGCATTGTAGACTAGGTCAGATCAATGTGACCCGACTAGCTAGAGTTACATAAAGATGTATATTTAAATTAGTTTGAATTTACATCTTGTGAAACTCGCCAGTCATGTCACAAAGATAAGATGACCATAGCTCCGTTTACTGGAAACAGAGAAAGAGTTAGTGAACTCTTGGGATGATACATGTTGATGTATAAAGGTCCCCTGTCTACATATGCTAAGACCAGTTCTTTGTACTTCATTACATTCTCTGATAATCTCTCAAGATTCAGACATATGTTCCTGTTGAAACACAAGTCCGAACCTTTTGAGATATTCACAGAATATGATTTAGAAGTAGAGAACCAAAATACGGGTATAAGTATTATGTCCTATGATGAGATCAGGGAGGAGAATACTTGTGCACGGAAATCCTGGTCTATTCTAAAGGAGAATGAGATTCTCTCTCAGCATTACTCCTCCGTATACACCATAGCACGATGGTATATCGGGATGGAGCAATCACACCCTATGTGATAAGGTGTGCTCTATGATGAGTACTACTGAGTTACCTATTTCCTTTTTGGGAGTTATACACTTGAGATGATGCATACCTATTGAATAGGATTCACATCAAATCAGTTGCCTACCGCTTCATATGTGATATGGAAAGGGAAGAGCCCATATCTTAAGTTGGTTAAGATTTGGGGTTGTCTGGCCTATGTCTAAAAGCAAAATCCGGACAAGCTCGAGGCAAGGTCTGTTATGTAGAACTGGAAAGGTTCCAGCTATACGAACTACAGCAGATGATTTGATAGAACCAAGGGATTCAGTAGATACCAACGAACCTCAGCCTCTCCGCCGATCTAGTAGGGTTCCTCACCCACCTGAGAGATACTTTGGTTTCTCTATGACAGTGGGAGCGAGGATTGCATCATGAGATGATGACCCAACTAGTTTCGAGCAGGCCATCGAGAGTAAGACTCTGTAAGAATGGCTGGATGTTTAGTGATCTGAGATGGAATCCTTATACACCAACAAAGTATGGACTTTGGTTGCTGTATCTGAAGGGTTAAATCCCCATCAGGAGCAAGTAAATCTTGAGAAGATTACTTGGTGTACATGGAAAAGTTGAGACTTTCAAAGCTAGACTTGTTAAAAGTTTGCATCATTGACCAGGCGTGGATAATGATGAAACCTTTTCAAGTAGCTATGCTTAAGTCCATCCAGATCCTACTTGCCACGGCTGCATACCATGACTACGATATCTGGTGGTTGGGTGTCATGACAGCTTTTCTAAATGATGTTTTAGAAGAGTGCGTCTATAAGTACACAGCCAGAGGGCCTCGTAGACAGTGGGAGCAGCGGAAACGTGTGCAAGATGTTTTATAGGATAAAGCAGGCATCGCGGAGTTGGAACATCTGTTTTGATGAAGTAGTCAAAGAGTTTGACATCATCAAAATGGTAGATGAACCTTGTATAAACAAAAAGGTAGTAGGGAGTATGGTGGTGATCCTCGTAGAGTACGTGGATGACATACTCTTGATAAGAAAGGAGTTTCTTATGCTACGCTCGATCGATCTCCGTTTATCACAAAGATTCTCCGTGTAGGATCAAAATGATACCTCCTAAATCCTGAGTTTTAGATCTATGAGATAGATCTAATTGGATGTTAGGATTCCCCCTAGTTGTAGTGAGATGGTATCAACCGATCCTGGGGAGAATCACTGGAAGGGTTCCAGGGTGATAAAGACGACTGAGTGTCAGTCACAGGCATTGTCTTTACCCTCTGCAAAGGGACGGTATGTTGGAAGAGTTCCAAACTAGATACCGTGACATACTAGACGATAAAGGCTGGATACATCGCTACTTAAGATGCTACCAAAGTGGCTGTCTGGGTGTATATTGGTTCATGAGATGAACTTAGTTCCTCCCATTGTGTGACAATGGAGTTGTGGCTTTTGCCAAGGAACGCCCGTCCCATCAGTGATCCAGACATATTCTAAGGCAGTATCACTTGATCATGGAGATGGTTGATCTCCAAGGTGATCGAGGTTTGGAGAGTAGACTCAGAGGACAACACAGCGGATCCACTCACAAAGGCCTGTTCCCAGAGAGAGACTCTTATGGGATGGTTGAGTATGAGATACTACAACCACTGCTATCAGATGGCCCTAGTGCAAGTGGGAGATTGTTAGTTATATGTATGCCCTAGAGGCCATTACTGTACATAGGATGTATATTGTAGTGGATGCTGGGACGTATATAGGGAGGACTTTCTTGCTCGACATGATAGTATGCTATCTGGTTGAACTTTACCTTAACGTGTATACTGATTGTCTCTCTGTTACATGTTGGTAAAGCCCTTAGGATGTGTGCTTGACTACCTGGACTATGATGCGGATCATACTAGTGGGGACATGGTAGTCCATAAGTACATCCTTCAAAGTCCCTAGTCGTGGGTGTATCGAGACGGGGCATCGATATACCAGAGTAGACTAGCGTATACCTTCTCGACCCATACAGATGGGCGATGGATGATCCCATATCCATCGGTGTTTGACATCAGAGATCATATACGGGTGTTTAGTAGAGACTGGGTACACTGAACGGACTCGCCGAGAACTCCCAGATGGTATTATACCTCACGTCAGATGGCAGTTCTCTGGTGACACTGGTACAGAGTAGTCTGTTGACCCGAGATCGTCATAGAGTCTTGTGTGGTTCCCACTGTGCTTTGATTTCCATCTTACCACGTCCAAGAGGGCGTGCAAAATGGTGGTTTTTGGGTACAGTCCCGAGTCACATGGAGGCAAGGAGCGATAGGAGGGGATTCTTCTCTCCCGGTATAGGGAGTTGATGTTGCGCTGTGTTCGATTGGCTATAACAGGAAATCCCTGGCCAGGGTTGCTGAGATTTACTGGTAAGTGTTACCAGTAGTTTCTCGAACAGTTATAGACCTCATATCGACACGACTTATCGAGCTATTGGGGTCTGACGTTTACCACCCCTAGGCGAGATATGCGACAGATCAGACGATCAGACCGGACTGTACGGTAAGTGTTACTGGTTGGATTCACTGGAGTGTGAGCGGGCTTGCTCGTCGATCTTCAGATCGCTCAATACCCGGGTGGCCGTTACGTTTAGCAGACCGCTTGCGGCTTGTGGGTGTTTGATATGATCATCACCTGCTGCCGGCGTATTGACGAGTCTTTAGAGTCCTACACAGAGGTTTCCTGGCTCAAGCGAAATGAAATAGGAGCGCATATGAGATATGTGCGGGACCGAGAATGATACCAGTATGTGATACTGTATTCAATTCTCGCGATATGTGACATTGATCGGTTATATGCGATATAGCCGGCATATCGGATCAAGTGTTGATTCGATAAGTTGTTACTGTTGATATTAGTCGGTTATATGCGATATGACCGGATCATTAAATCAAGTGTTGATTTAATGATTTAATGCATAATTATATATTTGATATATTACTTTGCATTAACTAGTATCGGTTCACTTAAGATGGATTTTCTCACTCGGATGTGTGCATTGCATATGCGATATGATTTTGTGCACTTGCTTGTATCATGTTTGATGATGCATGCCTTATGGTTAAGTGTAAAGAATTAAACCTTGGTTAATGAAATGGTTAGGGTTTACTTTTTCCTTATTCATTTTAATCATTTACTTATTCTTTTGGAAAAAGAAATGCAAAGAGAAAAATGGTGGAATTCTTTTGTTCATTCATGAAGCTTCATGAAGACTTTGACTTTTTGACCATTTTGTCTCATGCTTTAACCTAACCATTCCACTTAACTCTAATTAATTCTCTACACCTAACCTTGGTTAGCTTATGATAAGAATTGTTTTCTTTTCTATTTTGAATTATTCTTATCATAACTTTCTTCTTCTTCTTCTTCTTCATCTTGTTCTTTGAAGAAGCTTGAGGTCATCAATGGTGGATTGATGATTTGAGTGAGAAATCCAATTCTAAAGTCTACCCACTTCCTATTTCTTCATCCTCTACCTCTTGCCAAGTAGTAGAGTGTGTTTTCTTCACAAGTTTCTTGACTTGGTGAAGTCGGAGCTTGATTTAGCGATGCCTCGACGTAGATCATCTTCGGCATGGACATCGACGACCTAGCTTGCCCATTCTCCGACGAAGCCGACGCTAGAGCCCGGATTTGATTTGGACAGCGGAGAGGACTTCGTTGCGGAGCTATGGAGGTGGAGCACCGGATCTACAAAGGTTGTATTTCCGTATTCTTATAGTTAACTGTTAACTAGATTGCTTTTCGCCTAGATTTCTAGCAAACGATCCGTATACTAGGGTTTCCCGGCACCATAATTTTTGAAATTGGCATGTTCGATGCCTTGTGAGACCTCACTAGAGTGCCTAGGAACACTACAATTTTCACTTTCTAACTTTTATTTTCAATTTTTTTATGCAATGCAATATTTACATATGATGTATATGTATATACAAACCATCAATACAAACCATCCCCTTGTTTGCAGCAGTGTCTCCTGTAAGCTCAAAACCTGAAGATTAGGAGGAACAGTTTAATAAGATGGTATACAGAAGGGGTCAAGAGTGAATAACCGTGAAATCTTCCCCCAAACTTGTTCTTGGCTCACAATCGTGTAAAAATTTCTTTTCTTTTAAGAGCCAAAATATTTTCTTTCCCCCAAACTTGAGTAAAACAGTGTTTTCATTATTGAAGTATTGAAATTTAACATAAGAGGGGGGATATTATTGGTTTTCGTGAAGTATTACAAAGACCAAAAGTCAACACCAACCATTCAAATATTTTATCTGCATAACACCATGGTTGGTGGAAGATTATGTTACCGATAGACATGAAGAAGTGGGGAGGAGATAAGAGGTGTAATCGAAAGGATTTACGTCTCGATTGGTAGAGACGAAAAAGTGAGTATGAATGAAAACGAGAATGTGAATGATTAGGAATGGGTGGAATAGTTGCATTCTCGTATGGGATAAGAAGAAGGGGTGGTGGTTCAACTTTTCCGGTCTCATAAGGAGGCGCACGAATTTCTAATGGAGGTTGATTCATCATAACATCTAAGTCTTTAAGGAACGCGAGTTCTTCGGCGAAAATATTTTCGAAACTTTTATCGAAGATGATCCCATCAGAAAGAAAAGAGTCAGTGGAATAAGCAGATTCTCTAGGAAGACTGAAAGTTTCAAGGTCAATCTTTTTCGCGCCAGTATTCGACACACTTAATTTGTCAGAAATTATGGAGGTAGGAGACTCGAAAAGCTCATCTACCTTATTTTCAAAAGAGTCTAAATTAAGTGTTCTTTCAAGAATCATAGAACTCGAAATATCGGAGTGTGGTTCATCAAAACTCGGTGGAGATGAAAGAAGATTAGAAGAACCAAAGAAAGTGGGTGATGAAATGGGTAAACAAATTTGGGTGTCGAGCGTTGTTGAACCAGATGTGGAAGATGAATGCTGAATATCGTTTTGCATATCAGATAGGTCGGTGGTAAGAATATGATCGGTTAAATGTACAGAAAGATGTTCACATTCAATAGAAGGGACATGATGGGTAGGAGAATCCAACTCATCCAACATAACGGGTACATCTTCAACGATATTCTCATCACCGTTCTCACTAACAATCTTGGTCAAATCAAACGAATAGGTCTTTAAAAATTCATCAATTATACTATTCTCAATCGATAAATTACTTGGTTCACTTAATGGAATTAGAAGGTTTGAAATATCAAATGCAATTGAATAAGAATCGGTTTGATTTGGACTGGTGTAAGACTCACTTTCACACCCACGATTGGAAAAGTCAAACATGTTATTCTCGGGCACCTCATCACTTAGATTATGAAGCAGTTGAATATCGAATACATTCGGTTGGAGTGCCGGATGGAAGGTGTCGAAATCAAAAGAATTGGTTTTAGTTTGACTTTGATGGATCTTTTGTTCTTTTTCACTACTCAATTCCAACTTTACTTCAAGACTAGACATGGTTTGTGAAGAAGTTCCAATGAAGGATTCTCTTTGCACCATGGAACTTTCTAATTGATTTTCAGAAGCATTGTCTAGATAAGGTGAGAAAATTGAGTATGGTTAGAATGTGTTTAATTGTTTGCTACGGGCGAGTTCAATGTGTTTAGCAATCGACATGCGTTTATGATTTGCCATATTACCCTCAAGAGAAGTGTTAACAAGAGATGGTTTTAATTGTTGGCTACGGGCGAGTTTAATGTGTTCTGCAATCGACATGTGTTTACCACTTGCCACATTAGCCTGATGAGAAGTATCAACATGAGATGGTTTTAATTGTTGGCTATGGGCGAGTTCAATTTGTTGCGCAATCGACATGCGTTTACGACTTGTCCAATTAGCCTCAAGAGAAGTGTCAGCATGAGATCATGCGAAAATTTGGTACCGTTGATAAGAATTAGAAGGATATATCCAAGTTTCATAAACAAGATTAGGATCAACATTGTGATATGAAGAATATCGAGATTGGTTGGTTAGTTGGCGACTGGCAATTGCTATTTGTTCAGCAATGGTCATGGGTGTAAAAGATGCCATATTCGCCTCAAAACGAGTATCAATATTTTCATATGGAAATGATGGTGATTGTTGTCCTAACGGTTTTGGATTAGTAAAAGGTATGAAACTTTGGCTACGAGCCTTTGCAATATGCTCAGCGATAGACATGCGTTTAGAAGTTCCTTTACCAGCCTTAAACGGATTATAAACATAAGAAGATATTGAATTTTGATGCGGTTGATAGGACCTTGAGTGAGGTGTCCAACTGTTATTTTCCGTGCGCTCTATCCTATCCCTTAAGGACATGGTAGGGTCGGAATTTGTACCGAATCAATTACGAAAAAATGAAATATCTGGTTCTGGATAACAAAGCTTGGCGAGAGCTCGTCTGTTTGGGTTACCCATTATAAGAAAGTGAAAAGAAAAGAGGGTGAAATGTGTAGGGTTACTTAGCACAGCAACAAGGTTTCGGGAGGCATCGTCCATGCCATTTTCAAACCTTGCTGTTTTGTAGAATTACGAAACCGAAACAACTCCGTAACACCTGATATAAAATCTAGTTTCTGTCGAATTTTTTAAGGTGTCAAATTTTTTTTAAACAACTGCAGAATGTTGTATGAGATATAACATGAACACTGTGAAAATTTGAAGCCAATTAGCCTCAAAGTGGCCGGCCACATCACCTTAAAAACCGGCCTGCTAGGTTCTTCTGGCTCCTCTGGGCTTCAAAATTTTCAAAGCCAAGCTAGAAATTTAGACGATGTTTGTAAAATTACGAAACCGAAATGTTTTGAGACATGACTGGCAAGTGTCATAAGATAAAAATCCGAATAGATTCAAATATCCATCCTTATGACACTTGCCAGTCATGTCTCAAAGCCAGAAGAACCGGCCTGCTCGGTTCTTCTGTCTTTGAGACATGACTGGCAAGTGTCATAAGGATGGATATTTGAATCCGTTCGAATTTTCATCTTATGACACTTTCCAGTCATGTGGTATCAGATCCAAGCTAAAGATTTAGACGATATTTGTAGAATTATGAAACCGAAACAACTCCGAAACACCCGATATAAAATCTAGTTTCTGTCGAATTTTTTACGGTGTCAATTTTTTTTTAAACAACTGCAGAATGTTGTATGAGATATAACATGAACACTGTGAAAATTTGAAGCTAATTAGCCTCAAAGTGGCCATCCACATCACCTTAAAAACCGGCCTGCTCGGTTCTTCTGGCTCCTCTGGGCTTCAAAACTTTAGGGTGTTCCAGTCTCTAGATTTTGGTGTTTCAGGTGTTGTTTGTTTTTGCTAAATTTGCATGTGATGTTAACTTTCTGCAAAGGCAATTCGGAGTGTTTCGTAGTCGTAATTCTAACATGTATTTGGGTTCTTTAGACGGTATTAAAAAGTTTGAACGGATATCAAATACCTACTTTAACCCTTCACGGAAAATTTTCCAAGAGTTGGATTTTTTTCCGAATTAAAGAACATTCAAATATCATGCAAGTGATGCGATGGACCCTCTAGAAGAACGAAACCCTAACTCGATTCTATGATCGTAAGAACCGCCGCCAAACCCTAGGATTTGCGGTCGTTCCGCGGCGCTATAGGTGAGGCAAGGGTTGACCCTTCTACGGTTGGTCCATAGGCACTGTGGCATGTTCGGAGTATTTTTAAACTCCGCTCAAGTGTTGAGCTTTTTGGGAAATTTTGGGTGTTTGTTGATTCGATCGGAATATTTAACATCGTCTAGCTATTTGTTGAATGCGATATAATATATGGAATTCATATAGTTAGGCATGGAATTCGAAGTATGTGATATTTCGGGTTTATGATGTCTAAGGTGATTGTGGATTCCAAATGTTATAGTTTGACATTTTCTTTTCTGCGACCGTAAGTGTAATATGTGGTGTAACACCGGTTTCGTTGCTATATGTCAACGACAATTGGGATACGCATATTTACTTATGTTGATGACATGTGATGTTATGTATTGCTATGATATGTTATATTGGATCGTCATGTTGTGAATAGCCGGGGTTTTATGTGAGATGAGAGTTTTTATTTTCATTCATGTAAATTCATTGTATGTAATATTCTTTTATTGGGGCACTTCTGGGATGAGGATGATATCACCATTGTTGTATATTATTTTCTTTTCCGTATTAGAATAGACCCAAGGTGGGGGGGCATAAGTAACCGGGTTCTAAAGTCCAGTAGGAGACCATCTCGAGGAGTCGAGTCCGGGGCTCCTAACTCTAGAATTGGTAGGATTGCTTGCCGCTCTCGTAGGGGTTTAGGGATGTGGGTTTGGCTATTCATCGCGATCATGGAATCCGTATTTTCTATTGTTGGCTAAATACAAAATACGGACCTGCTAGTATATCCAATATTTCATATGTTATCTTCTGCTGCTGATATTCTGTGTTGTGATCACTTTATATGTTTGAGACGAATGCTTTATTATTATATATATGATATATAATAAACGTTGCTTATGTTTTGCACCCGCGCTAGTCCCGCCCCGCTATGCCGTTAGTTAAGTAACCTAACGGTGCATAACGGGACACTGTGGCGAATGCGGATGGTATAAGCGTACGTTGTATTTTCATTTCTTCTGTGATGCTTAGGAAGCATAAATGATGAGACTTCATTAATGAGATTAATGAAAGAAAAGAAACCTAAAACATGTTGTATAATCAAATTTTCAAAAAGGGTAGCTCTAGTTTTTGCTTTGCATAGCGGTATTCCTTTTATGAATATCCAGCACCTTATTCGATAAGGAAAGAGCCGAGATCCCTTCACCGGGAGTGACCTCTTTAGCGAAACTAGCAGATGCTACAACTCACTCGGTTTTGTTTTTGATTGCTTCTATAGTTCTTCCTTTGCATAGTGGTATTTATGAAATATCCTGCACCTTATTCGATAAGGAAAGAGCCGACGATCCCTTCATCAGGAGTGACCTCTTTAGCGAAACTAGTAAAAGCCTAAAAAATACTCCTTTTCAAAAATCACTTGTTTCTACAATGATATCAAGTTCATTACGCAAAAGGTTTTCATAAAAACCCGTCGTAACCCTCTGTCATTTCAGATAAGTACTATTTAGTATTCGTGCTACGTTTGTTGGCCTGCGTCAAGGCGTAGTGTGCAGTAGCTAACTAGTGCTTATCTGCAACATAAGCTGAGATTAGATTAGGGTAGTCGTGCGACATTGTTGGCCTGTGTCAAGGGTCGTGCGGGTGAGTTTAATTCAATCAAGAAATGTACGGGTTGAGCTTGACTAGCGGACTATGGTTTGTTTGTTAGATATATGTATGCCCTAGAGGCCATTATATGTATAGTGGATGCTTGGACATGTATATATGTATATAGATGACTTTCTTGCTCGACATGATAGTATGCTATCTGGTATACTTTATCTTGACATGTTCATTTGATCATGCATCTTATTCATTTGGTGCATGTTGATAAAGCCCATAGGATATTTGCTTGACTACTGGGACTATGATGCAGATCGTACTAGTGGGACACCTGTAGTTTATAAGCATATCCTTCAATTTTTCCTAGTCGTGGGTGTATCGAGACGGGGCAACGATATTCCAGAGTAGACTAGCGTATATCATTCTTGTCCCATATGATGGGCGATGGATGATCCCATATCCATCTGATGTGGTGACACCTAAGATTGTATGCGGGTGCTCAGTGGAGACTGGGTACACTGAACGGACTCGCCGAGAACTCCTATGTGGTATTATATCTATCGTCGGATAGCAGTTCTCAGGTGACACTGGTACAAGTTAGTCTGTAGACCCGAAATCGTCATATAGTCTTGTGTATCCTCCCACTGTACTTTGATCTCCACCCTACCATGGCTCTACTGAGCCGTGCAAACAGGTGGATTTTGGGTACAATCCCGAGGCATATGGAGGCAATGAGCGATAGGAGGGGTTTCGTCTCTCCCGGTATTGGGGGTTGATATTGTGCTATGCTCGATTGGCTATAACAGGAAGTCCCTGGCCAGGGCTGCTGAGATTTACTGATAAGTGTTATCAGTAGTTTCTCGATCTGTTATGAGCCATACACCGGCATGACTTATTGAGTTATTGGGGTCGACGAAACCATCCCTAGACTCGATATGCAGCATATCTGACGAAGAGACCGGACTGTACGGTAAGTGTTGCCAGTTGGCTCGACGGGAGTTTTGACAGCTTCGCTGGTTTTCTTCTGATCGCTCAATACCCGGGTGGCCGTTACGTTTAGATGTTCGCTTGCGGCTTGTGGGTGTTTGATATGATCATCACCTACTGCCGGCGTATTGACGAGTCTTAGAGTCCCACACAGGAGTTTCCTAGTTCAGGCAAAACGATGTGGTGTGCATATGAGATATGCGCGGGGACTCGATTAAATGCGTGTATGTGATACCATATATTAATCGGGCGTTTTTCTATTGGTCGGGTCGTATGTGATATGACCGGTTTGTTAAATCAAGTGTTGATTTAACAAAGACTTTTAGCTTAATTCTTTATTAAACCCTTTTCTTTGTTGATGTATGCATGGATGTATGCATATGATGATGTGCATGGACACATACATACATACATTGTATCATGGTTGATGATACACTAGTGGTGGTAATGCAAGACTCACATGGGAATAAATATGCATATACATTTATTTTTGAATTAAAGAAATAGAAAATCAATTCATGGTGGATAATTATCCTTGACCTTTATCTTACCAAAGCTCCCACCATGAGTTAACTTTCTATTGTTCTTTTTCTCCAAAATAAATATCTAGATATTTGTTAACCTATGGTTAAGGACGAGGATGGAAAATATTTATATTTTCTATTCTCATTTTTATCATTCATCATATTATTATCTTTTGAGAAAAGCTAAGACACCATTATTTTCTTCTTCCTCCAAGCTCTCTTGAAATTTCTAAAGAGTGAGGTTCATAAAAAGAAAGGGTTTTGATTATAGAATACAAACCACCTCATCATTCTACACCTCTCTAGCTCACTTGTGTAGGGTGTTTGCTATACTTCTTTCAAAGATCAAGTAAAGCAAGGAGCTTTAGGCAAAGGGACTTCGGGTGGATCATCGTGGACGAGGAAGGCCTCTAGCGATCCCTTCCATACTCTCAAAGGTCCAAGAAGTCACCAAGGGAGGTCTACAAAGGTTGTAATCTCTACACTTAGTGATAGATTCTCATTTGTATGTGATACTTGTTCCTTGTTACCCTAAAATTCTAGTTAAGATTCTAGTTTAGTTTATTTAGCACATTTAAAAATTTAATTGTGGCATGTGTAATGCTTCCAAACTCTAGAATAGGTGCTAGGTAAACCAACAATGGTATCAGAGCCTAGCTAGAGCTTTAGAGTAACCTAGACGACGTTAAAAACTTCGAACGAACGAAACATGTCGCCCGAATCATGCTCTCTGGAATTTTTTCAAAAAGTTGGATTTTTTCATATTAAAAATACTCAGAAAGTCGTGCAGGGTATTGTATCTGCCCACAAAAAGAACGAAGCCCTAACTCGACTCAACGACCGCGGAACCGCGGCCGAAAGGCTCTTTTGGCGGCGGTTCCGCGGCGCCGTTGGTGAGGCGTGGACTGTGCCTTCTTGTGCTGGCCCGTATGAGCTTGTTGCAGTCTCTGGTGTATTTTAATATTGCTTGAGTGTTGAGCTTCCTGAGAATTATTTGGGTAATTGATCGTTCGATCAAATGTTTTAACTGCGCCTAGTTTTTGAGAATGTGATACAATAATTAGAATTTACAAATTTATTTGTTCCCTGTAAATCTAACATATCGGTCTCGGATTTAATCGGAAATATTGTTGGATTATTCGACTTAATTTGAAAAGTGTTTTTATGAGAGAGACCTAAATGTGAGCTTTATATTGTTGGACATGAAATCTTTGATATGTGATATCCCGGGTTTATGATGTCTAAGGGCAGTTATGATTCCAATTGTTGTAGTTTTTCAATTTTTTTTCTGGGACCGTAAGTGTAGTATATGGTGTATTGCCGATTTCTTTGCTATACATCAACGACAATCGGGATACGCATATTTGCTTACGTTGATGATATGAGATATTATGTGTTGCTGAGATATGATGTGCATGATTGTTGTGATAGAATAGCCGGGGTTTTTATGTGAGATGAGAGTTTTATTTTCATTCATATATAAATCAATTGTATGTAATATTCTTTTATTTGGGGCACTTCCGGGTTGAGGATGTTGTCACCATTATTGTATATTATTTACTTTTCCGCATTAGGATAGACCCAAGGTGGGGAGCACAAGTGACCGGGTTCTAGGGTTCAGTGGGAGGCCATCTCGAGGGGTCGAGACCGGGTCTCCTAAACTCTAGAATTGATAGGGTCACTTGCCGCTCTCATAGGGGTCTAAGGGTGTGGGCTTAGCTATTCATCATGACCGTGGAATCCATATTTTCTATTGTTGGCTTAATACAAAATACGGACATCCTAGATATCCTTTTATTTTCATATGTGCTTCTGCTGTTGATATTCTGTGATGTGATTACTTAATATCCGAGACGAATGGATTATTATTATATATATGATATATAATAAACGTTACTTATGTTTTACACCCGTGCTAGTCCCGCCCCGCTATGCCGTTAGTTAAGTAACCTAACGGTACATAACGGGACACTGTGGCGAATGCGGATGGCATAAGTGTACGTTCTATTTTCGTTTCTTTTCTATGATGGCTTATGAACTTAAATGATGGTGTAAGTCTACGGTAGTGCCCCGGCCGTCATTCTGACGCTAAACGCGGAACAAAAACTTTTATAACTGGCGCTATCGCATACTATAACCCGGATCTTGCCATTAACGCTAAACTAACAAACTGTAAAGAGGTTGAAAGGCTATACCGATCGATCCGAGTCCTTCGGTCTTTAGCCATCATCCCACGCTCCTCGCGGCAACTCCGATCTCTCGTCTCCTCATCGAGGTGGCACCACGTCAATGGATCTTTAAACGGGCTCCCGCCTCTATACCGAGGCAACTCGGTCATCAAGTCTGCTAAAAGAGATGACCAAGATGAAGTAGAGAATGAGTAGAATATTTTGTCTCAAACACCCTAGGGTTCTCATCACATGAGAGGGATAGGGTGGAGGTTAAAGAAGATGCTTAGGAGTTGGAAATGGTGAACTCAAGAAACACTCAAGAGAGAGAGAGAGAGAGCTCAAGCATAATGACTTGTTCTTCTCTTATGAATAGATAAATGAGGTTATATATTCTAAACCCAAAAAAATATCTTACAAAAATATCTCCTCAAATATCTATCCACAAAATAAAACTCATTAATTCTTAATGACTCACTAGATGACTCATTACATGAGTCATTAGTGAACATTCTAGAATTGATGATTTACAAAGAATGAGTCACCCTTTTCAAAACCTATTTAATCATTTAAACCAAAATGATTAATCAAAAGAAATGCATCTTCTAAAGTATTCTCGTAACGGATTATGAAAATACCCCTCACCTGTATATACATACCTGTATCCGCATTCCGACCGAATACGAATACGAGAGACTAAAATATTCCGACTCAATATAATACATGGATCCGGCTTAAACCAAAGCCCACCAGTATTATCTGTCCGAAATATGACACGTGCACAAGTGCACGTGCATTTTCAAACCCTGCCATAAAACCATACGGCCTCTACAACGTTTCGCCCGAACTTGGGAAACTATCTATGGGGGACTCTAAAGACTCGTCAGTACCCTGGCAGTGGGTTTAACCACAAGCACGTCAGCGGCACTAGCTGTGCGTAATGGCTGCCCATGTACTGACCTCAAGGGAAGCCGATGAGCGAACTCATCCTGGAACCCTACAGAGCCTATCAGTGACAATGTACATACAGTCCGGTCCGTTCGTCTATGAGTATCGCATATCGGGCTTAGGGGGCTGGTAACGTCAGACCCCCAATAGCGGTATAAGTCGTGTCAGAGTGTAGCCCAGAACACCCTGAGATACTACTGGAGTACCTACCAGTAAATCTCTGTAACGTTTTGAAAATCGTTTTGGTGAAATTTCGGAAAATCGGTAAAATAAGAGGGTTTTCTGTAAAAAGTCAAAATACAAATATTTTTATTATAAAATTAAATATACATATTCTAGCTATGTAATTGCTAGTATTTGGTGTTTATTTAGTCACTGGTGAAATTTCAAATTTTCTGAAATTTTTTCCGAAATTAATTATTTTAATATTATTTTAAGCAGTCACTAATACATTTAATTAGGGAAAATTACAAACTGAAATGAGTTGAAACAAATTTTGTGCATCATAACACATTAAGAAAAATTTTAACATGTGGTTTTTAAATTGAAATGAAGTTGCTAAGCGGTGTTAGAAAATATCGAAGAAAAAGGCTTTTTTCGGTGAAATTAGTGTTAATGGAAGTGGGGTACAACATTATCTTTTTTTCTCACCCAAACGAAACCCACACCCACTCCCCTATAGCCCTGGCCGGCCCCCTTGACAGCCCACCATTCTTGGGCCTCTCATCTCACAAAAAAATAAAACAAAGAAAAGAAAAGAAAAGAAAAGGAAATGTAGAAACAAAAGTGGACTTTGACTAGATGTTATTTTTCCCCACCTCCCTCTCTCTCCTCTTTTTCTCCACCTGCAGCCGAGCCTCCCTTCCTTGCTGTCCAGAAATTTCCCCCAAACCCCATCTCTTTTTCCCTAAAAAAAAATGTCCAAATTCCATCAAAAATCAAGCAAAAATCCAAATCCGACTCCTACCCATTTTCCCTCATCTTCTTTAGCATGGATCTTGGTGCAAGGATTTCAAATTGGAGGTCTAGATTTGTAGTTTGATTCATGGTTGTGAGGTATAACTTTTGACCCATTGTTCTTTTGGTTCAAATTCCTTATTGAAGCTTGTTAGGTGCTTAATTTCGGTTTAATTGATAGTTGTGTGTTTGCAAGAGAAGGTTTAGATTAGGGTTTGTGAAAAATCTAGTTAGGGTTTTGTATTGTGAGACTATGGTTATGAGATGTATTTGCCATATCAATGTTTTGCTAATCAAATTAAGTTGCTAGTTTGCATTTTTGTGGATTTAAAATGTGATATTTATATAAATTGTAAACTAGGTTTTTAAAATAATTATATTTTTGTGAGATAAAATTCAAATTAAGGTTTCATGTCATTATAAATATTATATTGAGTGGTTTAAAACCTTTAGTTCATGAAAATCCAAGCTAAATTGTTGTTTGTGTATTTTTGCTATAAATTATTAAAAATTGGGTATTTTGTAAACTAGAATTTTGGGGTTAATGGAATTTAATGAGATTAAATTGTGGAAATTGTTTTTATGATTTAATTAAGATATTTAATAAGTATTATGGCCGCTAGATTTGTTTAAACGTCGAGTTTTGTACTAAAACGGGTAATTTTTGCTTGCTCGATTTTCGGAAAAATGGCTTTTAAGGTGAATTTGGGGTTTTTGTGAATTTTAACCTATTTTATATTATAATTAGTGTTCGTGAATGCGCAAATGAGAGTGTTTGGATTTTTCTCGATGGTTCAACGTTTGTATATCGACATCGAGGGTTGGTTTAGCTATTCTTTCTTACGTAGGCGATAGGTTTTGACCTATGCGTGATACGCGTGCCGATTTGATTTTCGTATGCCGTTTCGATTTCGAATTTGGTTTTAATGCGATACGGTGCGTTATGATATGTAGGTACCCCATGTGGACTTGGAGATGACAAGCAAGCGCGTGGCGACGTCGGCACCGGCGAGCGAGGACCAGGTGAGTAGATGTGTATCTACGGGCGAAGTCGGGTGGATGGCGTTTAGCACCCCCGCAAACGTAGAATAGGAATATTGATTTTTGTCATTAGGAAGCCAGACATGACCTTAGATTCTTGGTGAGTAGGACCCTAGTAATGACCTTAGGTTGGACTGGACTGATCTAGGAAGACCTTACCAGAGGATGAATATCTTGGAGGAGATTTGTAGGATTCAGGTAGACACACACACACGCACACACAGAAACTGGACTTGATGTATATGTGTATGTGTATATATATATGTAGGAATGTGGGTAGGTATATATATACACAACATGTATATGCGATATATGGATGTGATATGATACATGGGGATGAAATAATATAACTGGGCTTGATGCCGTGATTTCTTGGTTATACAGCAGTATTATGATCTTAGCGGATCGTTGGAAAATGAAAGAATGGATATGTATACATATACGATAATAGGTGATGATGACATTGAGATATACGAGACTCTAGAATAGAACCCGGACTGTAACCTGTAACTTGAATATGATATGATATATGTGTGACTTGGTTACGATATGATATATGTGTGACCTGATTACGACACACACACACACACACACACACATATATATATATATGACATGATATCTCTGAGGAACATTTGACGATGTATATGTACGTAGACAATAATATATGATACTGATATTGTACGAATGATGATGTACATAAGTGATACTTGACCCGTACCCCGATATTGGGATGCCGTACGATGGATTTTACCGTACGAGTCATAGATGTGATGATTGATCCGCACTCTTGATTCGAGGAAGCCGTACTACGTACGTGACGCTATTGAGGCTGGATCGCCGACTATTAGATATATGGACTCAGACCTTAGGTGGATTCTTATTTCTTATCGACTAGTTTCTTAGGTTTAGTTCCTTAGGGGGTTAGATAGATACTAGTTTAGGCTCGAGTCATATAGTTGTAGTTAGACTTGTATATTACAAATGAGTGGTTTTACACATCTGTCCTTACTTTCAGACCGTAATCATCATGTTGCATGTTCGTACATATGTTTCTTTAATCAGTATGAAACTCTGCCTGTTAGGACACCGGCACCATTACCGATGATGCGCATATTCCACGCACACTTATTGCCGGCTCATACACATCATCATCGGTAATTGCTATGTCACGTACACCTTAGAACATATTATCTTTTATTGTTAGAATTAGCTAGAGGCTAGATCAATATAATATTATGATTACTCTCAGGTGTTAGTCTAGACATTGCATGTATTACTTAGACATTTCATGCATTCACATTTTCATGTTATCATGCAGTTTTGTGGGGTTTATGCCGACACTTATCATTTGCTTACACATGATATTGGGATTTTGGATTTCTATGAGATTTCTGGATTTTTGGGGAAAACCGCAAGAATATATATAAAAACTTCTCTCTCTCCTCCTCTCTTTTTAAAATATAAGTTGCGGTTTTCTCGTGATGTATGTGTCGTCCACCATGAGATTTCATGTTTTCTGTTGGATTTCGAGACCCGATTCGAGGAGTGGATGAACCGTCTCGGGTACATGGTGGGCCCGGTATGGTACCCCGGGGCAAGAAGATCGAGTTGTAGACGATGAGCCTGGCAGGGGAAGACTACCTACCGATTGTTGGAGATAGTGCCCTCAAAGTCAATTATTGGATCGCAGGTACGTGATTGCAATGATTGAGGCGGGACCTATACCGATATGACAGTCTTGCTCGAGATGATAGTTTGCTATCTGGTTGTCTTTATCATCGTATACATGCTTTAGTTCACTATTGCATGATGATAGAGCCCATAGGATTCTTGCTTGACTACCAGCAGTATGATGGCGATCATATACGTGGGAGCTGGGGTCTGTAAGCACATCCTTAAAGTGTCCCTAGTTGTGGGAGTTTCGAGACAGGGCATCGATACTCCAGAGTAGATTAGTGTATACAGTCGAGACCCCGACGAGGGGCGATGGCCGGTCTCACAAGCCATTGGTGTTAGTTGGTTCACCTAAGATGTATACAGGTGCTCATTAGGTTATGAGTACACCGGACAGGACTCGTCGGGAATCTGCTAGTTGGTATTATACATATCGTCAGATAGCAATTCCCTGGTGACATATGTACAGGTTAGTTCATTGACCTGAGATCGTCATTTGTCTCGTGTGAGTTCCCACTGTGCTTAGATTACTACCCTACTGTAAGTCCACGTTGCCCACCCCGGTACTTGCGGGGAGGTGGAAAACGGAATAAAAATCAAATTTTTATCAACTTAGGCAACATGGACTAGACAAAGAAGGATCTTTGCTAAACAAAAACAAGCTAAAGCTAACTAGAAACTAGCTAAGTGTTAGAAGGGTTATACCTAGGGCTTTAAGTCCTTCTCTCCTTGCTCCTTGGAGTAGTGGAAAGAGGTCACCTTTGTCGTCTTCTCACGTCGAAGAAAGATCCACCCGAAAGCCTCAACCTTTGGCTTCAACTCCAAGCTAGAAGTAACTAGGGTGCAAGAAGTGCTAGTCCTTGAACCCTAGATGAGAGTAGAGATTATCAAGAAGAGGTTTTTCTCAAGCTCAAGTGTTTCTCAACACATGAGAGGGGAGAGCTTGAGGGAGAGGAAGAACAAGAGAGAGAAAGTGAATGATAGAATGAGAGAAAATATGAAGCATTCTCTCATATATGTGTGAATTATTGTAATTAGATAATTAGCTAGATAATTGTCATGGTTAATCAAGACATGACCATTATCATTTCATTTTTAATGCAAATTGCAAGGATCAAAGAGCATCTTCCAAATGAAATGATGATGGTCAAAGTGTCAACCTAGGTCAACAAGTCAAGGAGGTCAAATGGTCAACAACCATAACCATGCACAATTATTTAAACTAATATCAATTAACCACAATACACACATAAGCATTAGGGTTAATAAAATGACAATGGTCATTAACCCTAATCAAAGTCCTCTCCCTCTGTCTCAAGCAACTGTGCATACGCACCCGTATTCGTGATCCGAGGAACACGAATACAATGAGATAAAACCAATCCCAAATCATATACTAGGATCCGGCTTAAACCAAAGCCCGCTAGTATAAGCTGTCCGGACAACAAACGTGCACAAGTGCGCGGATATGAACGAACCCTGTCGTAAAACCATGCGACCTCTACTCATTTTGCCTAAAGGCGAATAGCTCTCTGTGTGGGACTCTAAAGACTCGACACTACGCTGGCAGTGGGTTTAACCACAGACCGCAAGCGGCACTAGCTGTACGTAACGGTCCCCAGGTAGATGTCGATAAGAAGACCGACGAGGTGAACCCCATCTGAACTCCTACTGAGCCTGTATGTGACAGTCTCCGTACAGTCCGGTCTGTTCGTCTGATACATCGCATGGCGGGCCTAGGGGGGCGGTGAACGTCAGTCCCCTAATAGCGGTACAAGTCATGTCGGAGTGTAGCCCAGAACACCCTGAGATAACACTGGAAACCTACCAGTATATCTCGCTTGCCCTGGCCAGGGACTACTCGTGTAATGGCTCTCCTGGACACAGCGCGATGTCAACCCCCAATACCGGGAGAGACGAATCCTGTCTAACCGTCACTGCCTCCAAGTGCTTCGGGACTGCACCCAAAAACTACCTGTTTGCACGACTCCTTTGAGCCGTGGTAGGGTAGCAATCAAAGTGCAGTGGGAACACACTCGAGGCGAAGTGACAGTGTCAAGTCAGCGGACTAAGCTGTACTCATGTCACCTGGGAACTGATAACTGACGATAGGTATAATACCAACCAACAGTTCCCGACGAGTCCTGTCCAGTATACTCGTAACCTAACGAGCACCCGCATACTATCTCAAGTACGACGTACTGACGGCTGTGGGACAGACCGTCTCCCACGCTGGGATGAGAAGCGCATACGCTAGTCTACTCCGGAGTATCGATGCCCTGTCTCGATAGTCCAACGACTAGGGACCTGTATAAGGATGTGCTTATAGATCACCCAGCTCCCACGAGTGTGAGCGCTATCACAACGCTGGTAATCAAGCAAAGATCCTAAGGGCTCTACTAATCTGTATATCAGCGATATGCTAAATGAAACACATGCACATATTAAAGCAGAGACAAACCAAGTAGCATACTACCATTTCGAGCAAGATTGTATATACAAATGTGAATATCCCAAGCTTCCATCAAGTAATATACAAGCTAGTATGATACAGTAATGGCCTCTAGGGCATATACACTAACAATCTCCCACTTGCACTAAGACCATGTACTGGCGTATCGAAGACCTATCATCTCGATCAGCCGCTCGAACTGAGTCTGGGGCAAGGCCTTGGTGAATGGATCTGCTGTGTTATCTTCTGAAGCAACCCTCCGAACCTCGATCTCCTGGCGATCCACGATCTCCCTGATCAGGTGATACCGCCTCAAGATGTGTCTGGATTTCTGATAGGACCTGGGTTCCTTCGCTAAAGCTATAGCCCCGTTGTTGTCGCAATACAGAGGTATTGGGTCAACAATGGACGGAACCACCTGAAGTTCTCTCAAGAACTTCCTCATCTAGACAGCTTCTTTTGCGGCATCAGATGCAGCGATGTACTCCGCTTCCATAGTTGAGTCTGCAACGGTCTCCTGCTTGGAACTCTTCCAGCAAACCGTCCCTCCATTGAGGGTAAAGACATAACCCGACATGGACTTGGAGTCATCCTTGTCACTCTGGAAGCTGGAGTCAGCAAAGGCCTCGAGCTGGAGGTCTTTTCCGCCATACACCAAGAACATCTCCTTAGTCCTTCTCAGGTACTTGAGAATGTTCTTTACCGCTATCCAGTGTTTCTCCCCGGGGTTTGACTGATACCGGCTTACAACGCTTAATGCGTATGCTACATCTGGTCTGGTACATAACATCGCATACATTATAGAGCCTACCGCAGAAGCGTAGGGTATAATAGACATGCGATCCCTTTCCAAATCAGTCTTGGGAGACATCTCTTTGGAGAGGGTGATCCCGTGACAAGCCGGTAAATTACCGTGCTTGGAATCTTCCATACTGAATCTTTTCAGTATGGTGTCGATGTACCTTGACTGTGAAAGTCCCAACATCCTCTTAGATCTATCACGATAGATCTGGATCCCCAGAATGTAGTTGGCATCGCCCAGGTCCTTCATGGAGAATCTCTGCGACAAGAATCCTTTGACTGACTGTAGCATAGGAATATCATTTCTTATTAGGAGAATGTCATCCACGTACAAGACGAGGAATACCACAGTTCTCCCTATAATCTTACTGTAAATGCATGGTTCATCTGGGTTTTTGATAAAGTCGAATTCTTTGACAGTATCATCAAAGCAGATGTTCCAACTCCGCGATGCCTGCTTGAGTCCATAAATGGACTTGAGCAACTTGCACACTCTACCGCTGCTCCCACTCTGAATGAATCCCTCCGGCTGATCCATATAGACGCACTCTTCCAAATTTCCATTTAGGAAAGCCGTCTTTACGTCCATCTGCCAGATTTCATAATCGTGGAAGGCAGCAATGGCAAGAAGGATCCGAATGGATTTCAGCATAGCCACTGGAGAAAAGGTCTCGTCATAGTCCAAACCAGGTCTTTGACGAAAACCCTTTGCAACAAGTCTAGCTTTATAGGTCTCAACCTGCCCATCTACACCAATCTTCTTTCTGAAGATCCATTTGCAGCCTACGGGTTTTACCCCTTCTGGTGCAAAGTCCAAAGTCCAAACTTTGTTGGTGTACATGGACTCCATCTCGGCCCGCATTGCATCCAGCCATTTCACCGAGTCGCCGCTCTGAATGGCTTGCTGGAAGCTAGTAGGCTCACCATAATCCATGGTGCAATCCTCTCTATCCCCGTCTATGAGAAAACCGTAGTATCTCTCGGGCGGATGAGACTGCCTACTACTCTTGCGGAGTGGCGTAGGGATGTCCGGTTCTCTTGAAACTTCTGGTTCATCCAAGCTTTCAGTAACAGCTTGTGGTTCTGGAATTTCTTCCAGTTCTATTGCGCTCCCACTTATCTGATTTTCTAAAAATTCAGTTTCCAAGAAGTGGGCATGCTGAGAAACAAAAACCTTTTGTTCCTCTGCGGAATAGAAAAGATGCCCCCTGGAGTTCTTTGGGTATCCCACAAACTTACACAGTACTGAGCGTGCCTCGAGCTTGTCCGCATGCTGCTTTTTTACAAAAGCTGGACATCCCCATGTCTTAAGGTACCTGAGACAGGGTTTCTTCCCACTCCACATCTGATATGGGATGGTAGGCACAGTCTTGGTTGGAGCCTTGTTCAAGAGATATGCAGCTGTTTCTAGTGCATAACCCCAGAAGGATCGCGGCAACTCAGCCTTACTCATCATGGAACGAACCATATCCAATAGGGTTCGATTCCGCCTTTCCGATACACCGTTGTGTTGTGGTGTGTATGGAGGAGTAAGCTGAGAGAGAATTCCATTCTCATTTAAGTAGCCCAGAAACTCGGCACTCAAGTATTCACCACCTCGATCAGATCTCAGTGTCTTGATACTTTTGCCTGTTTGTTTTTCAACTTCATTCTTGTATTCTTGAAACTTCTCAAAGGCCTCGGATTTGTGCTTCATCAAGAAGACATGCCCATACCTAGAGAAATCATCTGTGAAAGTAATGAAGTATGAATAACCACTTCGCGCATGTGTAGACATTGGACCACACACATCACTGTGTATGAGTCCCAAGAGCTCGCTTGCTCTTTCTCCGTGTCCAGTGAACGGAGTCTTTGTCATCTTTTTCATGAGACAAGATTCACAAGTGGCATAAGACTGATACTCGAACGGATTCAAGTATCCCTCTCTATGTAACTTTGTTAACCGTGTATCATTAATGTGACCCAGTCTACAATGCCATAAGAAAGCCTGATTTGTTTCCGGAGACTTTCTTTTAAGTGTGTTCTGGACACTGAAGATCTGAGCTTGATTCAATACGTATATCCCGTTTTGTAATGTACCTGACCCAATCAGAACTTGATTTAGGTGGATGTTAACTACATCGCTTACAAAAGTAAAATCATATCCTTCCTTAGAAATCAAGGATACAGATATGATATTACAAGTCGCACCTGGTACATAAAAACAGTTACGTAGAATCAATATCTGCTCAGTTGTCAGTCCTAGATGATATTCCCCTACGGATTCAGCATACATGCTCATTCCGTTAGCAACCCTGAGAGTCATATCACCTTTCCTGATAACCCTACGGTTTCTTAGAGCCTGTAATGAATTACAGATATGAGATCCTGATCCGGTATCCAATACCCAGGAAGTAGGGTTAACTGACATACAGTTCTCAATTACAAACACACCCGAAGCCGAAACCACAACATGCTTCGAATTCTGGTTACTGGCTTTGCAAGCCCTGCAATCCTTCTGCCCATGTTCATTCCCGTAACAATAGGAACATCCCTCTTTTACTACATCCATTCCCGAAACTTCTGCCTTTCCCTTTCTTTCTACTTCCCTGGTTTCCTTCAGGGTAGTAGGTAGAGACTGTTGAACTAAGTCAGCATCTGACCCGTTCTTCAACGTGGTCTTCAGGTCCGAGAGCTCAAAAGAGCTGGTCTCTGTAAGGACGTTGCCCCCTACAGATGACCCGATAGCCAACCTCGCTGGAAGCAATTCGTTCGAGGTCTCATATCTTGCGATACGAGATTGCTCTCCATATAAAACTTTGTTATGGAGGAAGATAGAAGCTGAGTCCATCTTCTCGTGCTGCCTCTGGTATATACTATCAACTGAGGCTAACACGAGGCACTTGTCTTTCGCACAGTCTTCTTCCGATGTCCTACGGATATCAATATCCGTGACAGGGGAAACTGGACCTGAGACGGCAGGGGTGGGATCAATCAAGAGGTGTCCCAGCTTGTCCTGGGCAATGGACATCTGGACAGACCTTTGCCAGTCATAACAGTCAGATTCAGTCATTTTATTATCTAGATGTAACCTAGGTGCGGTCATTGGGTCGCTGCAATTAAGAGAGAGAGAAGAAAACACTTAGCATGATGCTCTTGCAAGTTTAGATTGGTTTTTAATTTATCTAAACAGGATGGCTCCCACTGTCTCTCGAATCCCTCCCAAACCATAAAGGAAGGATTAGTCAGGATCAATCTCACCGTACAATACTTGCTTAACCGTTCAGCCAGGCCAGTGTCGGTACTTCGAGGGAGGTTTTCCAACGCTTTCGCGAAGTTCCTTAATTAAGTAACCTCTCTTCCCTGTGGGCGTAGCCCCGCTAACACCTTTCTAGACACCTACTTGGTTTATAGCATTGATCGTTAAGTGAAAAAGTTCCCGAGGAGTAGCATATACTCACAGTAGGATCGGGATGCAAATATCATCGCGTGATAGAACCGAAGGAATCCTACCAGAATCATCACACTCCAAATGGTATGCAGCGCTAGCAAGTTTCAGTACTTATGAAACCCCCGATGTGGATTTTTGCCCCATGCTCTTATGACCTTGACGAAGGTCAACAAATCATAAGTCACATGTCAAGTTCTACCCGTCATTATCCAGGTTAATTTGAACCCACCCGTACATACCCTTGACGAAGGTCAACAAGGTAGTACGACTGTCCCAAATCAACGTATCTATCTATGCTACATATGAACACCCAACAGCTACCAATCACTATGCCTTGACGAAGGTCAACAAACATAGCTTGAATACTATTGAATATCCATACGAAATGACGGAGGGCTACGAATGGTTTTGGCGAAACCGTGAACGTAGTGAACTTCATATAATCGATAGAACGAGATAGCTTTTAAAAAGAGTGGTTCAAGCTCCGCGTTTAAAAGTTTAGTTTTGAAAAGAACCGAGTGTTTTTCAAAGTGTTCCAATCGACTTTTACTTGGTTTATTTTCTTGCATTAGTTCTTTTAATGCGTCCCATCATTTAATCCTACCATTGCAGAAAACAACCAAAATATGACGTACGCTTATACCATTCGCATTCGCCACGGGGCCCCGTCATCACCCTTAGGTTACTTAACTAACGACAGAGCGAGGGCTGGGCTAGCGCGGCTGTAAAACATAAGCAACGCCTAAATAGTTATTATATATAAATATATAGCAATGATAGACATTACAGATCACAGATGAATACATTGGATATACTAGGAATCCGCAATCCGTTCGAGCCTGCAACGAAGAGCGGATTACACGGTCGCGGTGAATAGCCAATACCCCACCCAAGACCCCTACGGGTGCGGCAAACTACCCGCCAAGTACCCGAAGCGAAGCAACCTCCCTCACCACCGTGAGTAGGCCACTCGGCATTTCGAGATACCCGGTAGTTTGTGCACCCCTCCATGGGTCTATCCTAGGAGCAAAAACAGTAAAAAGAATTATACAATGACGGCTACAACCCCGACCCGGTTGTGCGGCCATACAAATAATATTACATCAATTTACATGTTACAATGAATGAAAGAAAAAGAAACACTCATCTCACATCCACCCCGGCTATTCACCCGCGACAATCCAACACATTCATATACACATACCATCATCAAACACAGATCACAGATATGTATAACCCCGACTAATCGACATATAGCGATTAGCCGACGTTCAATACATATAAACATCACAGATATGTATAACCCTTATAGTCAAAGCGTAGTGAAGTTCGATAAAAATACGGATTTATAGGCCCCCAAAAACAAATTTCTATTCTGGAAAATCTGGGCACATATAAACCATCTTAAAAATCCCAAAACCAAGCCAGAAAAACACTGTACCAAACTCGACCCAGAGCCGAGCCAAAACGGCCACGGTTGCGCGGCAATAGCTTGCTATTGCTGCGGAACCGCGGCTCTTTGGTCGACTCTCTGGATCGTTTTTGGTGGCTTTCTTCACAAAACCCTGAGATGATTTTTGGAGTATGATTTATTTCATTTTGAACAGAAAAAAAATTAACAGAAAGTTTGGGTTTTGAAAACTCGGTTTTGCGATTTTTCCGATTCGAACATCCATACACTTTACTACCTAGCTAGTTTATGTTTAGTTAGGCTCTGATACCACTGTAAGTCCACGTTGCCCACCCTGGTATTTGCGGGGAGGCGGAAAACGGAATAAAAATCAAATTTTTATCAACTTAGGCAACATGGACTAGACAAAGAAGGATCTTTGCTAAACAAAAACAAGCTAAAGCTAACTAGAAACTAGCTAAGTGTTAGAAAGGTTATACCTAGGGCTTTAAGTCCTTCTCTCCTTGCTCCTTGGAGTAGTGGAAAGAGGTCACCTTTGTCGTCTTCTCACGTCGAAGAAAGATCCACCCGAAAGCCTCAACCTTTGGCTTCAACTCCAAGCTAGAAGTAACTAGGGTGCAAGAAGTGCTAGTCCTTGAACCCTAGATGAGAGTAGAGATTATCAAGAAGAGGTTTTTCTCAAGCTCAAGTGTTTCTCAACACATGAGAGGGGAGAGCTTGAGGGAGAGGAAGAACAAGAGAGAGAAAGTGAATGATAGAATGAGAGAAAATATGAAGCATTCTCTCATATATGTGTGAATTATTGTAATTAGATAATTAGCTAGATAATTGTCATGGTTAATCAAGACATGACCATTATCATTTCATTTTTAATGCAAATTGCAAGGATCAAAGAGCATCTTCCAAATGAAATGATGATGGTCAAAGTGTCAACCTAGGTCAACAAGTCAAGGAGGTCAAATGGTCAACAACCATAACCATGCACAATTATTTAAACTAATATCAATTAACCACAATACACACATAAGCATTAGGGTTAATAAAATGACAATGGTCATTAACCCTAATCAAAGTCCTCTCCCTCTGTCTCAAGCAACTGTGCATACGCACCCATATTCGTGATCCGAGGAACACGAATACAATGAGATAAAACCAATCCCAAATCATATACTAGGATCCGGCTTAAACCAAAGCCCGCTAGTATAAGCTGTCCGGACAACAAACGTGCACAAGTGCGCAGATGTGAACGAACCCTGTCGCAAAACCATGCGACCTCTACTCATTTTGCCTAAAGGCGAATAGCTCTCTGTGTGGGACTCTAAAGACTCGACACTACGCTGGCAGTGGGTTTAACCACAGACCGCAAGCGGCACTAGCTGTACGTAACGGTCCCAAGGTAGATGTCGATAAGAAGACCGACGAGGTGAACCCCATCTGAACTCCTACTGAGCCTGTATGTGACAGTCTCCGTACAGTCCGGTCTGTTCGTCTGATACATCGCATGGCGGGCCTAGGGGGGCAGTGAACGTCAGTCCCCTAATAGCGGTACAAGTCGTGTCGGAGTGTAGCCCAGAATACCCTGAGATAACACTGGAAACCTACCAGTATATCTCGCTTGCCCTGGCCAGGGACTACTCGTGTAATGGCTCTCCTGGACACAGCGCGATGTTAACCCCCAATACCGGGAGAGACGAATCCTGTCTAACCGTCACTGCCTCCAAGTGCTTCGGGACTGCACCCAAAAACTACCTGTTTGCACGACTCCTTTAAGCCGTGGTAGGGTAGCAATCAAAGTGCAGTGGGAACACACTCGAGGCAAAGTGACAGTGTCAAGTCAGCGGACTAAGCTGTACTCATGTCACCTGGGAACTGATAACTGACGATAGGTATAATACCAACCAACAGTTCCCGACGAGTCCTGTCCAGTGCACTCGTAACCTAACGAGCACCCGCATACTATCTCAAGTACGACGTACTGACGGCTGTGGGACAGACCGTCTCCCACGCTGGGATGAGAAGCGCATACGCTAGTCTACTCCGGAGTATCGATGCCCTGTCTCGATAGTCCAATGACTAGGGACCTGTATAAGGATGTGCTTATAGATCACCCAGCTCCCACGAGTGTGAGCGCCATCACAGCGCTGGTAATCAAGCAAAGATCCTAAGGGCTCTACTAATATGTATATCAGCGATATGCTAAAAGAAACACATGCACATATTAAAGCAGAGACAAACCAAGTAGCATACTACCATTTCGAGAAAGATTGTATATACAACTGTGAATATCCCAAGCTTCCATCAAGTAATATACAAGCTAGTATGATACAGTAATGGCCTCTAGGGCATATACACTAAGACCTACCACGCTCAAAGGAGTTGTGAAAATAGGTTTTAGTTGGGTACAGTCCCGAGCCACATTGGAGGCAAGTGAGCGGATCGTCGGGGATTCGTCTCTCCCGGTATTGGGGGTTGATGTCGCGCAGTGCACGGGTGGCCATCACTAGGAATCCTCAGCCGAGGTAGTGGAGAATTACTGATTTGGATCAGTAGTTTCTCAGGTGGTGATGGGCTTCATACCGACACGATTTATCGCGTTATTAGGGGTCTGACTTTATCCACCCCCTAGACTCGATATGCGATACTCTTTAGACGAATGGACCGGACTGTATATACATTGTCACTGTCAGGATCAGTAGGGTTTATAGATGAGTTCGCTCGTCAGCTTCCCTTCCAATCAATACATAGGCAAAACGTTACTTGCAGCTTGTACCTCTGACGTGCTAGGGGTTATACCCAGTGCCAGTGTATTGATGAGTCATTAGAGTCCCCCCACAGACACTTTCCCAAGTTCGGGCGAAACGTTGTAGAGGCCGTATAGTTTTATGGCAGGGTTCGAAAAATGCACGTGCGTTTTCGCACGTGTCGTTTTTCGGGCAGATAATACTGGTCGGCTTTAGTTTAAGCCAGATCCGAGTATTATACTATGTAGATATAATATCTTTGTCTCAGATACATTTGTATTCAGTCGTAATACAAATGCGGGTATGTTTATACTGATACGGGGTTATCCTGAAATTCGTTTCAGGATCACTTTTGGAAATTGCCAGTTTCCAGTTTTCTATCTGCCGTATTTGACATTCGGTTAAATGCGGATTTATCTTTTCTTTGGATGAGTGTAGAAGCTTCTAGAAGGTGGTGACTAAGTTCATGCATCTTGGTGTGTCATTAGTGCATTGATTATTGCATTAAATGCTTTTGTGACTAGGTTTAAGTTCATTGGTTATCATTTAATGCATTCATACAAGGTGTCTTGTGACTCATTCTTTTGGTTTGGTGCTAATGGTCACTCTCTTGTATCCTACACTCACCTCCCTCTTGCTATAAAGTGGCTGGCCATTCTATGCTAGAATGAGATGGTTGTTGTTTTGAAAAGATATAAGATTTGGTGCATAGAAATTAGATGTGATCGGTTTCTCATTTCACCCGATTCCAAAAGGCAACTTCATTAACCGTTCGTCCATAGCCTTGGACGTAACGAGACAAACTGTTCTACTCATTCTCTACTTCATCTTGGTCGTCTCTTTTAGCAAACTTGACGATCGAGTTGCCTCGGTTCAGAGGCGGGAGCCCGTTTAAAGATCCGTCGACGTGGTGCCACCTGGACGACGAGACTGGAGATTCAGGAGATCGGAGCAGCCACAACAAAGCGTGGGATGATAGTTGAAGACCGAAGGACTCGGATCGTTCGGTATAACTCTTCTACCTACTTTGTAGTTTGTTAGTTTAGCTTTAATGGCAGATCCGGGTTACGGTACGCGATAGCGCCAGTTGTAAAAAGTTTTTGTTCCGCATTTGGCGTCTGTTAGAAGGCCGGGGCGCTACCGTGGACTTACACCGATGATGTCTGGCACGGCGGATATCCGGAGGATACCGACCGTTGTCATGAGATTTGATGATATGGGCCGATCCGGACTGACGGAGCCCGAGATATTGAGACTATGAGATATTGAGACTTGAGATTTACATGTTTTGTGTCGATACTTGACACGGATTTCCATGGATTTCATCGATGATATTTCAGATTTCTATACAAATTTACCATGATAAAAGTTAAAGATTTTCTTTATACAGAAATATTCAGATTTCAGGATTGATTGTTTTACATTCATGGTGCATGCATACTCATTCACATGACATATTACTATTTGAGACACTGACACGAGCACGGAATAGTTGCACTTACACGTAGTTTATTACCCTGCCATTACTAGATGATTAGTAATATATTAGTATATTATTATGACCTAGGATAGCGTCGTGCATTCGATTTCTTTTCGCAGATATTTTCTACTCACGAGTTGGCAACTCACCCCCATTGTGCCAAATTTTATTACAGGTTCGTCGTACAGGTTTCCTTGGCAGCTTGCTGGCACATCTTTTCATTCAGGGTGATTTGCACGGTAGGTTGGTTCACTTGTATCAGGATCGCCGTTGTACTTTTATTATTTCACTTGTATCTAGTAAGCTCCATCAACCAAACTTGTATTACTTGATAAGTTTAAGGGACCAGTTATTTATTTCGACCTTAGAGTCGCGCATGTATTATTCTGGTTTGGTGGATTTGTTTTCTTTGAGTTTTGAGCCTCGCCCTTTGGCGTTGTATATTATTGTGCTTGGTGTGTTTGTTTCCGCCAATTGGCGTAGAGCTAGCTCCCGCTTGGGGATGCCATTTTATCGTTTGTATATATTATACTTGTTTGTACCCGTTTGGGGCCAGTTTTTACAAAGGAGACTCTGCCGAAATTTTTGAGAAATTTGACGTTGCTTTTAAACTTGTTTTCCTATATGTTTTTCCTTACTTCTTCTTTTATATGGTTTAGATTTCTGGGCTTCGGCTTACTTAGATTACGTTGTGCCTCTAGACGCTTCGTAATTTAAGTGCCGGTCACGTTCCATACTTTCGGGTCGTGACAAAGTTGGTATCAGAGCGCTAGGTTTAACCTTGTATAAGTCTAGGGTGACCCTTGGTTGATGGAGTAGGTGACTTAGGTAGAGTGGCATACCGTGGGTATGATCCGCGGCATACTTACAATACGCTACTCTGCTTAAGGAGCCTTAGGATGTACATTTCTTTGCACCGCATTTCATTCGTTCCTTTAATCTATCTTCGTCGATATCAGATGGTGGTTTCTGTTACCACGGTCGCACGGGCAGAGGGAGCTGCGGCTCGAATGCGATAACCATTAGGGTGTCGTTTATTCTTGAGGATTGAAGCATTATTTAGTGTGCGGACGAAGGGTATTCACATGCCGTCCAGACGAAGTTAAAGGATTCGAACGATTGCCAGAAACCCATTTTCCCAAGTTTAAGGTATTCGGAAGAACATGCAGGTATTTCTATGGACCCTCTAGAAGAATGAAACCCTAACTCGACATAATGACCACGAGAACGCCCTTGAACCTTAGGGTTTACGGCAGTTCCGCGGTGCCATTAGTGAGGCTTGGGTATGCCCTTCTACGGGTGGACCATCGATGCTGGGGTATGTACTGGATATTTTTAAACTGTACTTGAGTGTTGAGCTCTCGGGGAATTATGGGATTTTGATGAATCGATCGAAAAGTTTAATGTAGTCCGGATATCAGGTGAAGGGATAGATTACGTGGGAGACTCTAGATATGAGTATTGCCGTTGGTAGCTGTAAGGTTCCTAGGCACACTAAGGAGGTCTCACAAGGCATCAACCATGCCAATTTCATATTTTACGGGTGCCGAGAAACCCAAATACGGATCGTTGGCTAGATATTTAGGCGAAAATGAAACTAGTTAACAACTTAACTAAAGTTTAAACGGAAATACAACCTTTGTAGATCCGGTGCTCCACCTCCATAGCTCCGCAACGAAGTCCCTTCGCTGTCCAAATGAATTCCCGGGCTCTAGCGTCGGCTTCGTCGGAGAAATGGCGAGCTAGGTCATCGATGTCCATGCCGAAGATGATCTACGTCGAGGCATCGCTAGATCAAGCTCCACCTTCACCAAGCCATGAAAACTTATGAAGGAAACACCCTATACTACTTGGCAAGAGGTAGAGGATGAAGAAATATGAAGTGGGTTCACTTTAGAATTGGATTTCTCACTCTTTATCATCACTTGCCATTAATGGAGCAAGCTTTCTTCCATGAAGAAATGAAGAAGAAGAAGAAGAATGTTATGATAAGAATTAATTAAAATAGAAAAGAAAATCCATTCTTATCATAACTCTTACCATGGTTAAGTGTAGAGACATAACTATAGTTAAGTGGAGTGGTTAGGTTTTAACATGAGACAAAATGGTGACTTAATGAAAGCTTCATGAAGCTTCATTTACAAACAAAGAAAAGCCACCATTTTCTCACTCTTTTTCTTTTTCCAAATGAATAACTAAATAAAATAAATGAATAAGAAAATAATAAACCCTAACCACTCATAAAACCATGGTTCAATCTTTACACAAACCCAAGTTTGCATGCATCATCAAACATGATACAAGCAAGTGCACAAAATTATATCGCATATGCAATGCGCACATCCGAGCGAGAAAATCCATTTAAAGTGAACCGATACTAGTTAATGCAAAGTAATATATCAAATATATAATTATGCATTAAATCATTAAATCAACACTTGATTTAACGATCCGGTCTTATCGTATATAACCGACTAGTATCCTATGTACCGGTTTATTGAATCAATCCTTGATTCGATAATTAGGGTATATCGCATATAACCTAATCGATACATTTATCGTGAGAATGTAATACGGTATCACATACACGCATTACTCTCGGTCCCGCACATATCTCATATGCGCTCCTATTTCGTTTCGCTTGAGCCAGGAAACCTCTGTGTAGGACTCTAAAGACTCGTCAATACGCCGGCAACGGATGATGATCATATCAAACATCCACAAGCCGCAAGCGGTCTGCTAAACGTAACGGCCACCCGGGTATTGAGCGATCAGAAGATCGACGAGCAAGCCCGCTCACACTCCTGTGAATCCAACCAGTAACACTTACCGTACAGTCCGGTCTGTCCGTCTGATATGTCGCATATCTCGCCTAGGGGTGGTAAACGTCAGACCCCAATAGCTTGATAAGTCGTGTCGATATGAGGTCTATAACAATTTGAGAAACTACTGGTAACATTTACCAGTAAATCTCAGCAACCCTGGCCAGGGATTTCCTGTTATAGCCAATCGAACACAGCGCAACATCAACCCCCTATACCGGGAGAGACGAATCCCCTTCTATCGCTCATTGCCTCCATGTGACTCGGGACTGTACCCAAAAACCACCGTTTTGCACGCCCTCTTGGACATGGTAAGGTGGAAATCAAAGCACAGTGGGAACCACACAAGACTCTATGACGATCTCGGGTCTACAGACTAACCTGTACCAGTGTCACCAGAGAACTGCCATCTGACGTCAGGTATAATACCATCTGGGAGTTCTCGGCGAGTCCGTCCAGTGTACCCAGTCTCCACTGAGCACCCGTATATCATCTCTGATGTCAAACACCAATGGATATTGGATCATCCATTGCCCATCTGTATGGGTCGAGAAGGTATACGCTAGTCTACTCTGGCATATCGATGCCCCGTCTCGATATACCCACGACTAGGGACCTTGAAGGATGTACTTATGGACTACCATGTCCCCACTAGTATGATCCGCATCATAGTCCAGGTAGTCAAGTACACATCCTAAGGGCTTTACCAACATGTAACAGAGAGACAATCAATATACACGTTAAGGTAAAGAGTAACCAGATAGCATACTATCATGTCGAGCAAGAAAGTCCTCCCTATATATGTCCCAGCATCCACTACAATATACATCCTATGTATAGTAATGGCCTCTAGGGCATACATATAACTAACAATCTCCCACTTGCACTAGGGCCATCTGTAGCAGTGGTTGCAGTATCTCATACTCAACCATCCCATGAAAGTCTCTCTCTGGGAAAAGGCCTTTGTGAGTGGATCCGCCTGTGTTGTCCTCTGAGTCTACTCTCCTAACCTCGATCACCCTGGAGATCAACTATCTCCATGATCAGGTAATGCTGCCTCAGAATATGTCTGGATCACTGATGGGATGGACGTTCCTTGGCATAAGCCACAACTCCATTGTCACACAATGGGAGGAACTAAGTTCATCTCATGAACTAATATACACCCAGATAGCCTCTTTGGTAGCATCTTTAGTAGCGATGTATCCAGCCTTAATCGTCTAGTATGCCACGGTATCTAGCTTGGAACTCTTCCAACATACCGTCCCTTCACTGAGGGTAAAGACAATGCCTGTGACTGACATTTAGTCGTCTTTATCACCCTGGAACCCTTCCAGTGATTCTCCGTAGGATCGATTGATACTATCTCACTACATCTAGTGAGTATCCTAACATCCATTTACATCTATCTCATAGATAAAAACACAGGATTTAGGAGGTATCATTTTTATCCTATATGGAGAATCTTAGTGATAAGCGAAGATTGACCGAGTGTAGCATAGGAAACTCCTTCCCTATTAAGAGTATGTCATCCACGTACTCTACGAGGATCACTACCATACTCCCTACTACCTTTTCGTATATACAAGGTTCATCTACCATTTTGATGATGTCAAACTGTTTGACTAACTCATCGAAACAGATGTTCCAACTCCGCGATGCCTGTTTTATCCTATAAAGCATCTTGCACACGTTTCCGCTGCTCCCACTGTCTACGAAGCCCTCTGGCTGTGTACTTATAGACGTTCTCTTCCAAAACATCATTTAGAAAAGCAGTCATGACACCCAACCACCAGATATCGCAGTCATGGTATGCAGCCGTGGCAAGTAGGATCTGTATGGACTTAAGCATAGCCCCTTAGAAAAAGGTTTCCTCATGATCCACACCTGGTCAATGATGCAAACCTTTAACAAGTCTAGCTTTGAAAGTCTCAACTTTTCCATCTACACCAAGTAATCTTCTCAAGATATACTTGCTCCTGATGGGGATTTAACCCTTCAGATATAGCAACCAAAGTCCATACTTTGTTGGTGTATAAGGATTCCATCTCAGATCGCTAAGCATCCAGCCATTCTTATAGAGTCTTACTCCTGATGGCCAGCTCGAAACTAGTTGGGTCATCATCTCATGATGCAATCCTCGCTCCCACTGTCATAGAGAAACCGAAGTATCTCTCAGGTGGGTGAGGAACCCTACTAGATCGGCGGAGAGGCTGAGGTTCGTTGGTAATTATTGAATCCTTTGGTTCTGTCAAATCTTCAGCTGCAGTTTTGTATAGCTGGAACATTTCCAGTTCTACATAACTGACCTTGCCTCGAGCTTGTCCGGATTTTGCTTTTCAGACATAGGCCAGACAACCCCAAATCTTAACTAACTTAAGAAATGGGCTCTTCCCTTTCCATATCACATATGAAGTGGTAGGCAACTGATTTGATTTGAACCCTATTCAATAGCTATGCAGCTTCTCAAGTGCATAACTCCCAAAAGGAAATAGGTAACTCAGTATTACTCATCATCGAGCACACCTTATCATATAGGGTGTGATTGTTCCGCCCCGATATACCATCGTGCTATGGTGTATACGGAGGAGTAATGCTGAGAGAGATCTCATTCTCCTTTAGAATAATCCAGGATTTCCGTGCTCAAGTATTCTCCTCCTTGATCTCATCATAGGATATAATACTTATACCCGTATTCTGGTTCTCTACTTCTATCTTATATTCTGTGAATATCTCAAAAGGTTCGGACTTGTGTTTCAACAGGAACATAGGTCTGAATCTCGAAAGATCACCAGAGAATGTAATGAAGTATAAAGAACCGTTCTTGGCTCGTGTAGACAGGGGACCTTTCATACATCAACATGTATCATCCCAAGAGTTCACTAACTCTTTCTCTGTTTCCAGTAAACGGAGCTTTGGTCATCTTATCTTTGTGACATGACTGGCAAGTTTCATAAGATGTAAATTCAAACAGATTTAAATATGCATTTATGTGCAACTTAGCTAGTCGTGTCGTATTGATATGACCTAGTCTACAATGCCTCAAGAAGGATTCGTTCATTTCTGAACTCTTCCTCTTTTGTGTGTTCGGTATACTAAAGAACTGTAGTTTGATTTAGAACATCAATGCTTTTAGATAACGTGCCTGAACCGATCAACTTTTGATATAGGAAATGTTCAAAACATTATCCAACTATACAAAATTTTATCATTTCTTTACTAATAAAGAGATAGATATTATTTTGTATATCAGGTTCGGTATCTAATAACATTCGTTCAGAATCAATGTATTTGGAATACAGGGTGACAGTGACCAACAGACTTGGCTGCAACACTTGCCCCGTTTTCTGCCTCATGAAACTTATCACCCGTTCTCAGTTCTCTACCTCTCTGTAGCCCTGTGTAACAGATTACATATCTGGGATCCTGATCTGGTATCACATACCCAGGACGTAGAGGATACAGAGAAACAGTTCTGTGTAACGAACACACCCGAAGATGATGCATCAGCATGCACTCTCTTCGTTTGGGCGGCACGGGAATTCTGGTAATCCCCAATTTCCTGCTCTGTCTTATAACAATTATAAGTTGGAGCGGGACTAACGTTCCCCAGCTCAGTATAACAAGCGGGTTCGGTCAAATATCCGTATTATTATCTTGATTAAGGCGTGATATGGTCGCTACCTGGAGAGAGAGAGAAGAAAACACTCAGCGTGCGCTCTTGCAAGAATAGATTGGTTATTATTTTATCTAATCAGGATGGCTCCCACTGTTTTTATCAAATCTTTCTTCAAACCCTAAAAGGAAAGACTAGCCGGGATTAATTACACACTACAAGTTCGCCAATCTTTCAGCCAGGCCAGTGTCGGTACTTTGAGGGAGGTCCCCCGTGCTTTCGCACGAACCTAATTAATGTAAACCTCGTTTTCCCAGAGGCTTAACCTCGTTGACACCTTTCTAGACACCTACTTGATCGGCTAATTGTAATGTGTAAAACTCTCCCAGGAGTAACTCTTACTCGCAGTGGGTATCGGGATCCAACTATCTCATAGAAGGTATGCAATCTCATTGCAAATTTCAACACTTGAAATTCCCGATAATATTTTGCCCCTAGCGTCCTATGACCTTGACGGAGGTCAACAAACCATAGGCTACTAGTCAAGTTCAACCCGTCATTTCTTGATCGAATTAAACCCACCCGCACGACCCTTGATGGAGGTCAACAAGGCCGCACGACTACCCTAATCCAATCTGCATCATATGCATAAGCAGATAAATACTAGTTAGCTACCGCACACTACGCCTTGACGGAGGTCAACAAACGTAGCACGAATACTAAATAGGACTTATTTGAAATGACGGAGGGCTACGACAGGTTTTTCTGAAAACCTATTGCGTAATGAACTTGATATCATTGTAGAATCAAATGATTTTAAAATGGAGTGCTTTTGAGGCTTTTCTAGTTTTGCTAAAGGAATCACTCCCGGTGAAGGGATCATCGGTCCTTTCCTCGTCGAATGAGGTGCGGGATATATCATATATATCACTGTGCAAAGCAAAAACTCTTAAAAGCAATCAAAAGACAAACCGAGTGTGTAGCATCTGCCAGTTATTGCTAAAGGAGTCACTCCCGGTGAAGGGATCTCGGTCCTTTCCTTATCGAATAAGGTGCAGGATATATCATATATACCGCTGTGCAAAGCAAGAACTGTAGCTACCTGTTTTATTTTGAAATTCGATTCTACAACATCTTAGGTTTCTTTTATTTCATTAATCACATTAATGAAGTCCCATCATTTAAGTACCTAAACATCACAGATAAATACGACGTACACTTATGCCATCCGTATTCGCCTCGATGTCCCCTCGTGCACCGTTAGGTTAGGTAACTAACGGCAGAGCGGGGCAGGGTGTTTCGCCCAATCAGAGCAAAGCTCTGTTTGAATTCAAAATTTAAATTTTTGGAAGCAACGCTTCAGATCCTTTGCGCTGCGCGCTCTGCGCCACGTGTCCAGCGCAGATACATTAGCGCAGCGCACCCAATCAGAGCAAAGCTCTGTTTAAAGGAAGCAACGCTTCAGATCCTTTGCGCTGCGCGCTCTGCGCCATGTGTCCAGCGCAGATACATTAGCGCAGCGCACCCAATCAGAGCAAAGCTCTGTTTAAAGGAAGCAACGCTTCAGATCCTTTGCGCTAGCGCTCTGCGCCACGTGTCCAGCGCAGATACATTAGCGCAGCGCGCCCAATTAGAGCAAAGCTCTGTTAAAGGAAGCGCCGCGCTGCGCTCTGCGCCGTGCGACACGTGGCAACACAGTTGCGCTGCGCGACACGTGTCAGCGCAGATGCGCTAGTGCAGAAAAAGGGGCTAAGTGCCAAAGGCAATTTAGCCATGCAAAATTACATGCACTTGATAACAACAAATTAAAATACGATGCACAAGCACAACAAAGAGTTCAAATAAAAAGAACACTTAACAGATAATAAAATACTTAATCAAAACATTTATTTATTATTAAATTTAAAAAAGATCACCGAGTACGGGATCAGAGAGACAAGGGTTCACAAAAAGGAAAAGAAAATTATTCAGCTCCCTCTCCGCCTTCTCCATCGCGTCGAAGCGGCGATCTTCCCGAGGGGTAGCCATCCAACGGTCGACGCCGCATTCCTGGGAGAAAGTGGCGATGACGACTCGACGAGCCCGTATCTGGCTCAGCAAGTGGAAAGAGCAGTCCCTCAAGGGTTTGGTGATCAAGTGCGCTTCGAGAAAGCACTCAATCTTATCTTCGGCGGCATCCAGCATTGCTGAGGACATCTCTGCTGGAGGAGGGGGAATGTCGGCAAGCGCCGAAGCAAGGATCATCCGAAGCCAAATGGAATTCGGAGGGAGAGGAGACCCCACACGAGTCAAAAGCTCGTGCATTGCAGCGTCGCATTGCTCGTCCGAGAGAGAAGGGTCCACCAGACGTGCAGCAAAACGAGGAACGATGTCCCGGATCGGCACCTCCCATGGTTGTCGGCAGGCATGAGGGCGGTTGCAAGCCATGATCAAAGAAGTTCTCTGAAAATGAGAGAAGAAAAGGCTCAGCCTTGAGTTATATATATAGACCCAAGCACAGAAAATTCTGTGCACAATGAAATCATTGCCAAGGCCCGGGAAATCAGAATTTTGGGAATACAAGTTTGACTTGAAAAGAGGAGACGAAGCGGCGCTTCTGATTCTCAAAAATTTAATAAATGAAGCAACGCTTCAGATCCTTTGCGCTGAGCGCAACGCATCACGTGTCAGGCGCAGATGTATCAGCGCTGCGCCCAAAAAGACGCGCCCAATCAGAGTAGAGCTCTACTTGCCTGAAGCAACGCTTCAGTTGCGCTGCGCTCTGCGCTGCATGACACGTGTCAGCGCAGATGTGCTAGCGCAGTTGCGCTACGCTCTGCGCTGCACGACACGTGTCAGTGCAGATGCGCTAGCGCAGTTGCGCTGCGCTCTGGCTACGTGACACGTGTCACGCGTTGGGGCATCTGTGCCAAATTAAATTAAGATTTTTTAAGAAATCTTTTCTGTTCTTGTTGAAACAAGAAGATTTTCTTCTGCAAAACAGAAGCCCTTGGATCAAAGATCCAACGGTAGGGAAAATTCCCCAAATCACTCAGAGGATGATCTCTTTAACAAATTTAACTAATTTGTGAGCACTATAAAAAGGACCTTAGGCCTCAATTCAAAGGGATCGAGTTTTTTTTTTGAGAATTCAAGAACCTTAAACAGAAAGAACTCCGAGAAGATTTCAAGAAAGAGGTAAAGAACCTTCATGGATCATAAGAAGTTCCTTTTAAAAGACCATTAGTCTAAAAAAAATATAAGGTCAATGATCTTTATATAAAAAAGAAAACAGTGCTTTGCACTTCTTGTGAACCTTCGGTTCTTTAAAAAGGATGTAAAGAAATAAAAGAATAGTGCTTTGCACTTTTGCGAACCCCTGGTTCTTCGAATAAAGAAGAAATTTATTTTTCTTTGATCTAATTTAAACCAAGAACTTAAACAGTGCTTTGCACTTCCTTTCTGGAATCAAAAAAGATTCTTAGTGCTTTGCACTTCCAAGTTGCGCCGCTGCGCTCTTGAGAGAGCGCCACGTGTCGGCCATAAAACCACTTGCGCTAAGCGCCCTTGAGATAGAGCTTTGCTCTCCAGAATTGGCGCAACTCGCTGAGAGCGCGCCACGTGTCAGCAGCGCAACAGCGCATTGCACTGTGCTAGTGCGCTTGCGCTCATCAAAGCACAACACGTGTCATCACCATATGGACTTGCGCTCATTACTTAGCGTAAAACGTAGATGCATTAAAAAGGGCCAAGCCCAATTGAGAGAAGGCCTAACAGGCTCAACAAAGCGCAAATGCATTATTTTAAGGGGCAAAGCCCAAACAAGAACAGATGCTTTGCATCATTTATAAATGGGCAGAGCCCAAACAAAAATATTCAGAATGCTATGCATTTTAAAAAAAGGGGCAAAGCCCAAACGAAGTAGATACTTTGCAAATGGGCAGGCCCCAAAATAAACCGATACTCTATATCTTCTGTGGGTAGAACCTAAATAAAAAAAATGCAATGTTGAAATGGACTTAGCCCAATCGTGGCCATAAGTCCTTAAATTAAATTGACTGAGCAAAATGGCTCTCCTAAATCAATCCACGTCCGGTTTGAGGGTACATCTCCGAACTCCTTTGACACCCATCGTTGTAATTCCTCAACGACGTCAAAGAGGTGACGGGTCCCAACGTCCACTCATCTAATATCGGACCGAAACGTCCTTAAACTAATATTGGACCGAGACGTCCTTAAACTAATATCGGACCGAAACGTCCCTAAACTAATGTCGGACCGAAACGTCCCTAAACTAATATTGGACCGAAACGTCCCTAAACTAACATCGGACCGAGACGTCCCTAAACTAATGATGGACCACTACGTCCTTAAACTGGCGACGGACCGAAACGTACTTAAACTAATAATGGACCACCACGTCCCTAAACTGGAATATGGACCGCCACGTCCCTAAACTGACACAATAGGGCCCAAACGCTCTTTTGTCGGATCTAAACGGTCCCGTCTAAGTTGATCTTAGCCCCAAATACGGTTAATGTGTCCTTAGTGTAAGTCCACGTTGCGACCCCCGGTTCTTACGGGGAGGCGGAAACGGTATAAAAAACGAATTTTTATCGCAAGAGGCAACATGGACTAAACTATGGTCGGGATCGTTGTCTAAACTAAAACTAGCAAACTAAGCTAAAGATATTTAGCTACTCGGATGAAGATGGTTATACCTAAACTTGAACTCCTTCTCTTCAAGCTCCGATGGTGGTTCGATGGCTCCTTCTCGTTGTCTCCGTACGCCGAAGATAGATCCACTTGAAAGCTCCAACCTTTAGCTCCTTCTTCGTTCTTTGAAGAAACTAGTTCACTTGGTTTGCTAAACCTAGTGAACTAGAATGAGTAGAGATGATTTAGAATGGGATTTTATCTATGGTTCTTGATTCTCAACTCATGAGACAAGAGAACCATAGATCAAGAGAGGGAGGAAGAGGTTGAGGGTGAGAGCAAGAGGAGAGCTCAAGAACAAGAGAGAGAATGAGCAAGAAAGAATGAGGCTCTCTTTTCTCTCTCACCCTCTCATAATCCAAAGCAATGATAACTCATCATATCAACAAAAGTCTTATGTGATGGTTGAAGTAACCATAACCTTATCATGTCATGCACTCATTTTACTCAAATGAACAAGCAAGAAAAAGTCTTTGGCATGAAATGATAACCATGGTTATCATGATGGTCAACTAGTCAAGCCTAGTCAACCGGTCAACAAGTCAACAAAAGTCAACAAGTCACCAAAGTCAACAAGTCAACAAAAGTCAACAAGTCAACAACCATATCACCATAATACTTAATTAATATAATAGTTAATCACATATCATATTCTCATTAGGGTTGAGCAAAAAGTCAAAAAGTCAACGGTCAACTGTCAACAACCCTAATGAGAATCCGCTGTCTGTGCCTCCCTGTCAACTGTGCATACACACCCGCATCCGCGTTCCGAGGAACACGAATGCAAACTGGATAAATCCAATCCCATAAGGTACACTAGGATCTGGCTTAAACCAAAGCCCGCTAGTGTAAACTGTCCGGACACTGTACGTGCACAAGTGCACGGATGTGACCGAACCCTGTCGCAAAACCATGCGACCTGTCGCAATACCATGCGACCTCTACTCTTTTGCCTAAAGGCGAAAAGCTTTCTGTGTGGGACTCTAAAGACTCGACACTACGCTGGCAGTGGGTTTAACCACAGACCGCAAGCGGCACTAGCTGTGCGTAACGGTCCCCAGGTAATGCCGACAAGAAGACCGACGAGGCGAAACCCATCTGAACTCCTACTGAGCCTGAGTGTGACATTCTCCGTACAGTCCGGTCTGTTCGTCTGATACATCGCATGGCGGGCCTAGGGGGCGGTAAACGTCAGTCCCCAAATAGCGGTACAAGTCGTGCCGGAGTGAAGCCCAATACACCCTGAGATAACACTGGAAACCTACCAGTATATCTCGTTTGCCCTGGCCAGGGACTACTCGTGTAATGGCTCTCCTAGACACAGCGCGATGTCAACCCCCAATACCGGGAGAGACGAATCCTGTCTAACCGTCACTGCCTCCAAGTGCTTCGGGACTGCACCCAACCACCGCCTGTTTGCACGACTCCTTTGAGCCGTGGTAGGGTAGTGATCAAAGTACAGTGGGAACACACCCGAGGCGAAGTGACAGTGTCAAGTCAGCGGACTAAGCTGTACTCATGTCACCTGGGAACTGATAACTGACGATAGGTATAATACCAACTAGTCAGTTCCCGACGAGTCCTGTCCAGTGTACCCGTAACCTAACGAGCACCCGCATACTATCTCAAGTACGACGTACTGACGGCTGTGGGACAGACCGTCTCCCACACTGGGATGAGAAGCGCATGCGCTGGTCTACTCCGGAGTATCGATGCCCTGTCTCGATAGTCCTGCGACCAGGGACCTGCATAAGGATGTGCTTATAGATTACCCAGTCCCACTAGTGTGACGGCCATCACATCGCTGGTAATCAAGCAAAGATCCTAAGGGCTCTACTAATGTGTATAGGCGATATACAAAAATAAACACATGTACACATTGAAGTAGAAACAAACCAAGTAGCATACTACTATTTTGAGCAAGATTGTATATACAAGGTGAATATCCCAAGCATCCATTAAGTAATATACAAACCAGTATGATACAGTAATGGCCTCTAGGGCATATACACTAACAATCTCCCACTTGCACTAAGGCCATGTACTGGCGTATCGAAGACCTATCATCTCGATCAGCCGCTCGAACTGAGTCTGGGGCAGGGCCTTGGTGAATGGATCAGCAGTGTTATCTTCTGAAGCGACTCTCCGAACCTCGATCTCCTGGCGATCTACGATCTCCCTGATCAAGTGATACCGCCTTAAGATGTGCCTGGATCTCTGATGGGACCTGGGTTCCTTCGCTAAAGCTATAGCCCCGTTGTTGTCGCAATACAGAGGTATTGGATCAACAATGGACGGAACCACCTGAAGTTCTTTCAAGAACTTCCTTATCCAGACAGCTTCTTTTGCGGCATCAGATGCAGCGATGTATTCCGCTTCCATCGTCGAGTCTGCAACGGTTTCCTGTTTGGAACTCTTCCAACACACCGCCCCTCCATTGAGGGTAAAGACAAAACCCGACATGGACTTGGAATCATCCTTGTCACTCTGGAAGCTGGAGTCAGCAAAGGCCTCGATCTGGAGGTCTTTTCCGCCATACACCAAGAACATCTCCTTAGTCCTTCTCAGGTACTTGAGAATGTTCTTTACCGCTATCCAGTGTTTCTCCCCAGGGTTAGACTGATACCGGCTTACCACACTCAGTGCATAAGCTACATCCGGCCTGGTACACAACATCGCATACATTATAGAGCCTACCGCAGAAGCGTAGGGTATAATAGACATGCGATCCCTCTCCAAATCAGTCTTGGGAGACATCTCTTTAGAGAGGGTGATCCCGTGACAAGCCGGTAGGTTACCGCGCTTGGAATCTTCCATACTGAATCTCTTCAGTATGGTGTCGATGTACCTGGACTGTGAAAGTCCTAATATCCTCTTGGATCTGTCACGGTAGATCCGGATACCCAGAATGTATGAGGCATCACCCAGGTCTTTCATGGAGAACCTGTGTGACAAGAACCCCTTGACAGATTGTAGCATAGGAATGTCATTTCCTATTAAGAGAATGTCATCCACGTATAAAACGAGGAATACTACAGTTCTCGCTACAAATCTACTATAGATGCATGGTTCATCTGGATTTTTGATAAAGCCAAATTCTTTGACCGTCTCATCAAAGCAGATGTTCCAACTCCGCGATGCCTGCTTTAGTCCATAGATGGACTTAAGCAACTTGCACACCTTTCCGCTGCTCCCACTCTGAATGAAACCCTCTGGCTGGTCCATATAGACACACTCCTCTAAATTTCCATTTAGAAAAGCTGTCTTTACGTCCATTTGCCAGATCTCATAATCGTGGAAGGCAGCAATGGCAAGAAGGATCCGAATGGATTTCAGCATGGCTACTGGAGAAAAGGTTTCGTCGTAGTCCAAGCCAGGTCTTTGACGAAAACCCTTTGCTACCAGCCTAGCTTTATAGGTCTCAACCTGTCCATCTACACCAATCTTCCTTTTGAAGATCCACTTGCATCCTACGGGTTTTACCCCGTCTGGAGCAATGTCCAACGTCCATACCTTGTTGGTGTACATGGACTCCATTTCGGTCCGCATTGCATCCAGCCATTTCACTGAGTCAACGCTCTGAACGGCCTGCTGGAAGCTAGTAGGCTCATCATAATCTATGATGCAATCCTCTCTATCCCCGTCTATGAGAAAACCGTAGTATCTCTCGGGCGGATGAGACTGCCTACTACTCCTGCGGAGCGGCGTAGGAATGTCCTGTTCTGTTGAACCCTCTGGTTCCATCAAGCTTTCAGTAACAGTCTGTGGTTCTGGAATTTTTTCCAGTTCTACTGCGCTCCCACTTATTTCTTTTTCTATGAACTGGTGTTCTAGAAAGTGGGCATGTCGAGAAACAAGAACTTTTTGTTCCTCTTCACAGTAGAAGAAATATCCCTTGGAATTCTTTGGATATCCCACAAACTTGCACAGTACTGAGCGTGCCTCGAGCTTGTCCGTATGCTGCTTTTTGACAAAAGCTGGACTTCCCCATATCTTAATGTGATTAAGATGGGGTCTCTTCCCACACCACATCTCAAATGGCGTGGTAGGCACAGTCTTAGTGGGAACTCGGTTCAAAAGGTATGCGGCTGATTCTAGCGCATACCCCCAGAATGATCGCGGTAACTCAGCGTTACTCATCATGGACCGCACCATATCCAATAGGGTGCGGTTCCGTCTCTCCGATACACCGTTATGTTGCGGGGTGTATGGAGGAGTAAGCTGAGAGAGAATTCCGTTCTCTTTTAAATAGTCCAGGAACTCGGCACTTAAGTATTCTCCACCTCGATCCGATCTTAGAATCTTAATACTTTTGCCGGTCTGTTTCTCTACTTCATTCTTATACTCCTGGAATTTTCCAAAGGCCTCGGACTTATGTTTCATTAAGAAGACATAACCGTACCTTGAGAAGTCATCCGTAAAAGTAATGAAGTAAGAATGTCCGCTTCGGGCATGTGTAGACATTGGACCGCACACGTCACTGTGTACGAGTCCCAAGAGCTCGCTCGCTCTTACTCCTTGTCCAGTAAACGGAGTCTTTGTCATCTTTCCTTTGAGACAAGATTGACAAGTGGCATACGATTGATATTCGAACGCATTCAAATATCCTTCTGTATGTAACTTAGTCAACCTTCTCTCATTGATGTGACCCAATCTACAATGCCATAAGAAAGTCTGATTTATTTCTGGAGACTTTCTTTTGTGTGTATTCTGGACGTTGAAAATCTGTGGTTGGTTTAACACGTATATACCATTACTCAATGTACCTGACCCAATCAAAACTTGATTAAGGTGAATGTTTACAACATTACTTACAAACGCAAATTCATAACCTTCTTTAGAAACTAAAGATACAGAAATGATATTACAAGTTGCGTTGGGTACAAAAAAGCAATTACGCAAAACCAAAACATGTCCATCTGACATTCCCAGGTGATAGTCCCCCACGGCTTTAGCATCCATGCTAGCTCCGTTTGCAACTCTGAGGGTCATGTCACCTGCTTTCAAAACACTACGGTTTCTCAACGCCTGCAAAGAATTACAGATATGAGATCCTGATCCGGTATCCAATACCCAGGAAGTAGAGTTTATTGAAAGACAGTTTTCAATAACATACACACCTGAAGCTGAAGCTGCAACCTGCTTCAATTCCTGTGTTCTGGCCTTCCAGGCCCTGCAATCATTCTTCCAGTGTCCTTTCTTATGACAATAGAAGCATTCTTCCTTATCCACAAGCTTCCCCGCTATCTTTGTTGCTTTGCCTTTTCCCTTCGTATCCACTTTACCAACACCGCCCCTTGGTTTGGCGGGGGCCTTCTTCTTCTTTCCCTTGGCTTTCGCCTTGGACCTAGAAGAAGATGATCCTCCTACAAACAAAGTGGATGTTTCCCTACCTTTCTGTAGGGTGCCCTCTGCGCTCCTCAGCATGTTGAGGAGCTCTGATAGTTCAACCTCTTTTTCTTGTAGGTTGAAGTTCAGTATAAACTGGGCGTAAGTGGAAGGAAGGGACTGGAGAACTATATCCGTATATAGCTCACTCTCCAATGTGATCCCTAGGTCAGCGAGCTCCTCAATGAAGCCGATCATCTTTAGCACATGCTCGGCTACTGATGATCCGACGGCCATTCTTGTCGAAAATAACTTTTTCGACGCTTCGTATCTTGCGATACGTGATTGCTCTCCATACAGTTCTTTTGTATGGAGCAATATGGACTCCATGTCCATATTCTCATGCCTCCTCTGATGTTCGTTGTCCATCGAGGCAAGCAGGAGGCACTTGGCCTTCGCGCTATCAATCTCCCAAGTCTTGCGGATTTCCTTATCCGCGACGCTGGAAGTTGGACCAGGGACAGGGGGAGCTTTGGTGGTAAGAAGATACCCCAGCTTGTCATAAGTGATTGCTATCTTGACATTCCTGAGCCAATCTTTGTAGTTTGGCCCTGTCAGTTTGTTTTTATCTAGGAGTAACTTAAGTCCAGTCATGTTGATTGGTCGCTGCAATTAGGAGAGAGAAGAAGAAACACTCAGCATGATGCTCTTGCAAGTTTAGAGTGGTTTTTAGTTTGTCTAAACAGGATGGCTCCCACTGTTTCTCGAATCCCTCCTCAAACCATAAAGGAAGAATTAGTCAGGATCAATCCCACCGTACAATACTTGCTTAACCGTTCAGCCAGGCCGGTGTCGGTACTTCGAGGGAGGTTTTCCAACGCTTTCGCGAAGTTCCTTAATTAGAGAACCACTTTTCCCTGGGGGCGTAGCCCCGCTAACACCTTTCTAGGCACCTACTAGGTTTATAGCATTGATCGTTAAGTGAGAAATTTCCCGAGGAGTAGCATATACTCACAGTAGGATCGGGATCCAAATATCATTGCGTGACGAAACTGAAGGAATCCTACCAGAATCATCACACTCCAAATGGTATGCAAATCTAGCAAGTTTCAGTACTTATGAAACTCCCGATGTGGATTTTTGCCCCATGCTCTTATGACCTTGACTTTGGCCAAAATATCATAAGTCACATGTCAAGTTCTACCCGTCATTATCCAGGTTAATTTGGATCCATCCGTACCTACCCTTGACTTTGGCCAAAATGGCAGTACGACTGTCCCAAACCAACGCATCTATCTATGCTACACATGAACACCCAATAGCTACCAATCACTGTGCCTTGACTTTGGCCAACATACACAGCTTGAATACTATTGACTATTCATGTGAAACGACGGAGGGCTACGGATGGTTTTGGCAAAACCGTGAACGTAGTGAACTTGATATGGTCGATGGAACGAGATAGCTTTTAAATGGAGTGGCTCAAACTCCGTATTTTTAAAAGTTTGTTTTGAAAAGAACCGAGTGGTTTTTCGAAAGTGTTCCAACGACTTTAACTTGGTTTATTATCTTGCATTAGTTCTTTTAATGCGTGATATTCTTGCATTAGTTCTTTTAATGCGTCCCATCATTTAACCCTACCATTGCAGAAAACAACCAAAATATGACGTACGCTTATGCCATTCGCATTCGCCACTGGGCCCCGTCATTACCCGTTAGGTTACTTAACTAACGACAGAGCGGGGGCTGGGCTAGCGCGTCTGTAAAACATAAGCAACGCCTAAATAATAAGCAATGATAGACATTACAGATCACAGATGAATGCATTGGATATACTAGCAATCCGCAATCCTTTCGAGCCTGAAACGAAAAGCGGATAACACGGTCGCGGTGAATAGCCAAATACCCCACCCAAGACCCCTACGGGTGCGGCAAACTACCCGCCAAGTACTCGGTAGTTTGTGCACCCCTCCATGGGTCTATCCTAGGAGCAAAAACAGTAAAAAGAATTATACAATGACGGCTACAACCCCGACCCGGTTGTGCGGTCAAACAAATAATAATTATTACATCAATTTACATTTACAATGAATGAAAGAAAAACAAAAGCTCATCTCACATCCACCCCGGCTATTCACCCGCGACAGTCCAACACATTCATATACACATTCCAGCACATTACAGATCATGTATAACCCCGACTAATCGACTTATAGCGATTAGCCGACGTTCAATACATGCAAGCATCACAGATATAACCATCATAGTCAAAGTGCAGTGAAGTTCGGAAAAAATACGGAATTATAGGACCCCAAAAGGAAATTTCTTTTCTGGAAAATCTGGGCACATATAATATATTTTAAAAATCCCAAAACCAACACACAAACACACTGCACGAAAAACGATGCAGAGAAGACACCAAGTCGCGGCGGTTCCGCGGCGTCTAAGAAGGATCACGCGGCGGAAGCGCGGCACTTTAGGCGAATCACTGTATCGTTTTTCTTGGGTGTTCACACAAAACCCTGAGCCGAATTTAGGAGTATAAAGTTTTTCATTTTGAGCAGAAAAAATTTCAACAGAAACTCAGTTTTTGTGATTATCCGGTTTTGTGATTTTTTTCGGTTCCGAACTTCGTTACACTTTACTACCAAGCTAGTTTAAGTTTAGTTAGGCTCTGATACCACTGTAAGTCCACGTTGCGACCCCCGGTTCTTACGGGGAGGCGGAAACGGTATAAAAAATGAATTTTTATCGCAAGAGGCAACATGGACTAAACTATGGTCGGGATCGTTGTCTAAACTAAAACTAGCAAACTAAGCTAAAGATATTTAGCTACTCGGATGAAGATGGTTATACCTAAACTTGAACTCCTTCTCTTCAAGCTCCGATGGTGGTTCGATGGCTCCTTCTCGTTGTCTCCGTACGCCGAAGATAGATCCACTTGAAAGCTCCAACCTTTAGCTCCTTCTTCGTTCTTTGAAGAAACTAGTTCACTTGGTTTGCTAAACCTAGTGAACTAGAATGAGTAGAGATGATTTAGAATAGGATTTTATCTATGGTTCTTGATTCTCAACTCATGAGACAAGAGAACCATAGATCAAGAGAGGGAGGAAGAGGTTGAGGGTGAGAGCAAGAGGAGAGCTCAAGAACAAGAGAGAGAATGAGCAAGAAAGAATGAGGCTCTCTTTTCTCTCTCACCCTCTCATAATCCAAAGCAATGATAACTCATCATATCAACAAAAGTCTTATGTGATGGTTGAAGTAACCATAACCTTATCATGTCATGCACTCATTTTACTCAAATGAACAAGCAAGAAAAAGTCTTTGGCATGAAATGATAACCATGGTTATCATGATGGTCAACTAGTCAAGCCTAGTCAACCGGTCAACAAGTCAACAAAAGTCAACAAGTCACCAAAGTCAACAAGTCAACAAAAGTCAACAAGTCAACAACCATATCACCATAATACTTAATTAATATAATAGTTAATCACATATCATATTCTCATTAGGGTTGAGCAAAAAGTCAAAAAGTCAACGGTCAACTGTCAACAACCCTAATGAGAATCCGCTGTCTGTGCCTCCCTGTCAACTGTGCATACACACCCGCATCCGCGTTCCGAGGAACACGAATGCAAACTGGATAAATCCAATCCCATAAGGTACACTAGGATCTGGCTTAAACCAAAGCCCGCTAGTGTAAACTGTCCGGACACTGTACGTGCACAAGTGCACGGATGTGACCGAACCCTGTCGCAAAACCATGCGACCTGTCGCAATACCATGCGACCTCTACTCTTTTGCCTAAAGGCGAAAAGCTTTCTGTGTGGGACTCTAAAGACTCGACACTACGCTGGCAGTGGGTTTAACCACAGACCGCAAGCGGCACTAGCTGTGCGTAACGGTCCCCAGGTAATGCCGACAAGAAGACCGACGAGGCGAAACCCATCTGAACTCCTACTGAGCCTGAGTGTGACATTCTCCGTACAGTCCGGTCTGTTCGTCTGATACATCGCATGGCGGGCCTAGGGGGCGGTAAACGTCAGTCCCCAAATAGCGGTACAAGTCGTGCCGGAGTGAAGCCCAATACACCCTGAGATAACACTGGAAACCTACCAGTATATCTCGTTTGCCCTGGCCAGGGACTACTCGTGTAATGGCTCTCCTAGACACAGCGCGATGTCAACCCCCAATACCGGGAGAGACGAATCCTGTCTAACCGTCACTGCCTCCAAGTGCTTCGGGACTGCACCCAACCACTGCCTGTTTGCACGACTCCTTTGAGCCGTGGTAGGGTAGTGATCAAAGTACAGTGGGAACACACCCGAGGCGAAGTGACAGTGTCAAGTCAGCGGACTAAGCTGTACTCATGTCACCTGGGAACTGATAACTGACGATAGGTATAATACCAACTAGTCAGTTCCCGACGAGTCCTGTCCAGTGTACCCGTAACCTAACGAGCACCCGCATACTATCTCAAGTACGACGTACTGACGGCTGTGGGACAGACCGTCTCCCACACTGGGATGAGAAGCGCATGCGCTGGTCTACTCCGGAGTATCGATGCCCTGTCTCGATAGTCCTGCGACCAGGGACCTGCATAAGGATGTGCTTATAGATTACCCAGCCCCACTAGTGTGACGGCCATCACATCGCTGGTAATCAAGCAAAGATCCTAAGGGCTCTACTAATGTGTATAGGCGATATACAAAAATAAACACATGTACACATTGAAGTAGAAACAAACCAAGTAGCATACTACTATTTTGAGCAAGATTGTATATACAAGGTGAATATCCCAAGCATCCATTAAGTAATATACAAACCAGTATGATACAGTAATGGCCTCTAGGGCATATACACTAACACTTAGATATTCAAATAAGTAATAAAATCCCAAACCAACTTTGGTTCAAGGGTACATCTCTGAACTCCTCAGACACCTGTCGTTGTAATCCCTCAACGACGTCAGAGAGGTGACGAGTCCCGACGGCCGGATAATTAAATCAATCACTATGTCAAGTCGATCTTAGCCCAAAACAGGACTAATGTATCCTTGACGAACGTTTAAGTTGATCTTAGTCGCAACGCGACTAATGCATCCTCAAACTAAAAAACACCGAACCCAAATCTAAGCAAAATACGGATTTGGACTAATCCACGTCCTACGGGCGACGATATTACTCAGTCTCCGTATACAATCCACGGGCAACCACAAATAAAACAAATACACACGACACGAAGTGAAATTCTGGAGAAGGAGAAAGTTGTTACCGCGATGCGGTAGCGTAATTAACTGCAGGGGCTTGCGCCTGCAGGGAAGAGCGTCCCCACAATCAAAAACCCCTCACCCTGAGGGGGAATCTGACGAAGTCTGCTACATCGGCCGCATCCGTCTAAACCTCCGATATACGGTGCCGTAAATCAACTCGGCATCTTCGGAGAGATAGATGGATAAAACCAAATAGCATCTGCCCCGAACCTCAGGCACGAGACGTCCTCATGTCGTCGCCGTCTTTCGGAGGGGAACAGATTCTGGCACGCCCGGTGGGACCTTTTCCTCTTTCCACTCCACACTTCGTGTGTCGTCTTCGCGAATCAATCGCGGTTTGTTAAATGGTTGTCTTCGGATTTCAAGTTGCTAAGATTTGGTCTTTTATCTGGCGCAGAACTCAAGCATCCATGGATTCCCACTGCACCAAATGCGCGAAGCACCACTGCAACGGACGCTCCACCTCACCGAGAGGTGTAACATATGGGCCCCAAGCGGCCTCTTTCCTTACTCTGCCGGTAGAGCAGGTGACCCAGGCCACCACCGGCCTATTTTTCGGGACCATGGTCCCCCCTGCAAGCTTCTCTATGCTGATATCCGCACCAGAAGCGAACAAGAAGTCGGTATTTGACCGGCTCACTGCTACCGCGACCCCTGTCAACGGGTCGCCTGCTACTAAACCGACAGCCTCCGTTTTCACCAGGCTAGGTCAGAACTATAAAGTGGCCGTCCCAAAGAGGCCAACGGCCGCTGCTTTGGAAGTCGTTGAAGCGGCTTCTCCTATCAGAAAGTCGGTCTTTACAAGATTGACGGCTCTTACTCCTCCTCCAGCTGGCCAAAAAGCATCAGTCTTTGATAGGCTGACATCAGCAGTTACCCCATATCCAAAGGGGGGCAACAAGAAACTATCCCGAGTTCCGAGCCAGTCCCAATGGCTCGTCGTGCGCGACGCCGCCATTGGCAGCGAGTAAGGAAAGCAGGGGGCAACTCCCCCTCAGGGCTAACTCCACCTGCTCCAGCGGTGGAGGTCAATGCTGCTGTTCCAACTGGGAACAGCTTCGAATTGCTGAGGAAGGTGAGAAAGAACTCTCCGGTTGCTACATTGAAAAGGTCTCCTCCGCCCATGGAAAAAGTTTCGGAGACGAAGCAGGAACAGCCCCCTCAACGGCTATCCTCAAAAGTCTATAAAGTATGGCGTAGGGTTCACGACTCTGTGATCGATCCAGACCACTTGCGTCACCAGAAAAGGGCGAAGGTGGAAAATAACAAAAACTGCCCCATTAAACAGCAGGGGGCGACGGTTGCTAGGATGCCCACTCCAACGGCTCCTTTAACCTCGATGGCCCACAAAAGAAGGAGGCCAGAGAAAGCTCCCACATCAGCAGCAAGAGTTAACAATGGTGAACCTAAACGCCCCAAGTCAGGGGGCATAATTGTTCATACGGTTTACATGGCTTCTGGAAAGGAAGAAAGCCGTACTTCTACGGGTCACCGACCGCTCACCCGATCAGTGACCAAGGCTCAGGAGCAACAACAAAAGCTCCAGGAGATGATGACCACAATGGCTGCACTCACTGGGCCGAAAGAAACCCCGGAAACATCCTCAGAAGAACGTCAAGAACAAGAGACGGACGCCGAATTCCTTCGACGCGTGCTAGAGAAGAAAGATAAAGAGGCTGCGGAACAGGCAGCCAACATAAAGAAAATGGCCCTCCTGTTCCAGGATGTGGTGGGTATGATGATTCAACCAGATCCACCTGCTGGAGATCCCCCGATCATTCTTGAAGATGATAGGGGAGAGACATCGAATCCTCCACCGGCTCTATCCGCAGCTAAAGAGGATACCATATCAAAAGCTGATTTGGATGAATATATTGCCCAACAAATACGGGTGCATCAGGCGACTGAAGCAGCCGGTCAGATCGTGAAAACGGGGCGGCCATATCCGGGCTGGTATGACCAAATCAAGTACCCGCCAGGTTACACAATTCCTAAGTTTCATGTCTACAAGGGGACCGGCAATCCCCATCAACATGTTGCCCAATTCAGGGCGCTTTGTGGTAACACTGGAGGCGACGACAAGCTCTTGCTGCGCCAATTTGTTGGAAGCTTATCAGATACAGCTTTCGAGTGGTATTCCGAGCTCCCCAACGACTCTATTAAAACCTTTGCGGAGATGGAGCTGCTCTTCACCCAACGTTTTGCAAGTGCCAGCGAGCGTACCCCAATGACGGCACTGATTAACGCCAGGGTAAAACCCGGCGAGACGTGGGTTCAGTACGCTATACGGTGGCGTAATCTATGGTCTAAGTGCGAACAGCGCATAGAAGAAGCTCCAGCGGTGGGAATGTTTGTTGGAACACTCGATCCACAAGCAACCATCTCACAGTTCATGATGTTCTTCAAGCCGACTTCCTTCCAGGCTTTGATCGACAAATTAGCGCAGATGGACCAGATGGGCCATAAACCCCCTCTCCCGAAGCCGGACCCCCGAAACGATAAAGGAAAGGGAAAAGCGATCATCGTCGCTAATGCCCAACAACAACCGAGCAACTCGAAGCCGGCTGCTCGTCCAAACAATACACGCCCATACGTACCCCTTGAGGACAGGATGGGACGTGCTTACTCCTTCCCCCGTGATAAAACAAGAAGGCTATTCGAGCTGGCATTGCGCAACAGGCTCATAAATCTGCCAGATCCAAAACGTCCGTCACAACCGAGTGACGTCAACGAGCACAATTACTGCCCTTATCATCGAGTGCTAGGCCATCCAATTGAGGATTGCTACGTTTTCAAGAATTGGCTTGAGAACCAGTACCGTCAGGGCAAATTTGCGCTATCTGACAAATGGAAGGTGAATCCTCCGCAGCCCCACATCTCTAAGGGGACGAATACGCCGGGGGCAACATGCTCCGTTGTTGAAGAAGCCCCCTGGGAGGTTGTATTATCAGCCAAAACGAGGAGAATGCTAAATGATCTTCAGACCTGTCCAGCGGTCAAGTGGAAGAACCCCTTGGAACCGCAGGTTATTGAGGGGATGTTGAAGCCACGACCGATTCCAAAGACCGATGGTGGCAGTTCAAGCGCTCATAGTCAGCCTTCAAAATCTTCGAAAAAGAAGAAGAAGAAATCTAAGAAGCCCGTGAAGCCTGATGACAAGCGCACGGACTTACAAAAGCAAATCGATGCGCTGGATGAGTACAACCAAAAAGCACGGACTCCCATTACGCTCCAAGATTTCCTTAATCACGTCTTCCAAAAAGAAGATGAGGGAGAGAGTTCATCAGACGAATCCGAGGAGTACGTAGCGAGCTGTCATATGATCTCTCATTCAGTCACGAATGATGAAGAGACCTCTGGCACTGGGAAGCTGGGGGAAAATGCCGAATCAAGAACCCCAGGGTTACCGGTTGAAATGATTAGCGCGTTTCTTAATGAAGCTCGGTTGAAAAGCAAGGCTGATTGAGAACGCGAGAAGGCTATATTCGAAAGGGCTAAGCGTCAGCGACTTGAGGAAGGAGCTGAAATGATCCCGTTGGAGCAAAATGCCTCCACCACTGACAAAAGCCAATTCAAGATAAAAAAGAAATTTGCTAAGGCCATATCGATGGGTATGAAGCTACCACCCTCTGAAGAAAAAGTTACTGGCGCGGTAGAAATGCACCCCTCTTATTGCTTATACCATCAGAAGGTCTCGCATTCCACCCAAGATTGCAAAGCTTTCAATGGATGGTGGCAAGGATACGTCGCTAATCGACAACGATTTAAACGGGAAAAACGTAAAATTCGCCGAGAGCAAAGAAATACGACTAAAGAACTTGAAAGAACTGCCGGCAATTGTCACATGGTTAACACTACTGGGTCACAAGTGCCTACATTCGGGAGCGACTCCGATGAAGAGCTAGAGCTTGGCCCCCTCTTCGAAGAATCCACTTCGGGAAAAGAAAAAGAACTGAAGGCCTGCGAGAATATACAGCTGCGCAATCGAACATTACCCGAAAAGAACCTCGGACCCTTGAATAAGAAAAACAAAGGGAAAGAGAAGGTCTCTGAAGACATCGCTCTGGATGACCAAGTTGCGGAAGAGTTAACCGCCAAGAATCCCCCAAAAAGGAATAAAGTAGATTACAATGTCTTGGCGCATCTGAGAAAGCTACCCTCACAACTCAGCATTCTCGATGCCCTATTGCTATCGAAAGAAGCGAGGGATTCTTTGATTAAGGCCCTACAAGATCCTGACCAGTTCCAAGCCTTCTTAGCCGAACAAAAGATGAAGGATGAATTGGAAGAGGTGCACACAGCCGACGTTGCTTTTGGTGATGAAGACCTTCTCCTCGGGACGTGTGAACACAATCGCCCCCTTTATGTCTCGGGATACTGCCATGACATAAAGATAGGAAAAATCTTGGTCGATAACGGATCGTCTGTCAATTTACTCAATGTGCGAGTGTTAAAGGAGATTTGCATGAGTGTCCAACACCTCGCCCGGGACAAAATCACCATCTCCGGTTTCGACTCTCAATCCTCAAAGACTCTTGGATCTGTGATATTGACGCTACGCTTCGGGGTGCTCGTCACAGACATCAAATTCCATGTTATAGACGCCAAGACGTGCTACAATGCTCTGCTCGGCCGACCATGGCTACACGAATACAATATCATCCCTTCTACACAGCATCAGTGCATGAAGTATTCTAGGGACGGCCTCGAGTACACAGTGGCGGGAGAATTGAATCCGTTTTCCGTGAACGAAGTTCGCAAATATGAAGACGCCAAATACTTCTTACCGAGTTTCGAAGACATGGAAAGGTGTCACAAACCGGAGAACAAAACTAACGCAACCATCCCTATCTTCGGCAGTGACACCGAGGAGGAGGAGGATATAATTTATTCAGGTCCGTCCCAGTTCACCAGGCCAGGACCATCTGTTCCTTCATTGATCTTCGGTAGTGACTCAGAGGATGAAGTTCATGCTGTATTCCCCGCTCGGCCCTCAATACAGATTTCCACTGATGAAGAGCGAAGTCTGCAGGTAACCATGGTGCCGCTTGAACATTACAAAGAACTGGATGCACTCGACACCAATAGCGTAGAAGAATTGCAGACATTCTATATCCCTCCCGGAAGAAAAGGCGAGAAGGCAATCCTATTCTACCGTTCTGAAGAAAACAAGGTGGAAAAAGAAATTTGGCATGGCGCGGATCCCACGCTCGACAGGCTTCAGCCTATCCGTCTTCCCAGATATTATACCGAAGGTTTGAAGAAACTGCTGAAACGCCAAGGGATGTCCTTCACACAGACCGTCAGAAAAGCCAAATTCTATGACAAGGTCTGGAACGTTCCCGGAACTCAATGCAAACTGCCTAACGGGAGAACGGAAACGAAAGGGCTCGGGTATGTTCGCTCAAAGAAGCGGGAGTTAATAAACAGCTGTTATGCCATGTATGACTTTGATGAAGAGGCGGACGCTCAATGGGAAGACGCTGATCCTGAATCAGCAAAAGTCCCTGATACAAAACCACCCAGTCCATCGTCTGAAGACCAGATGAGCAAACTTATAAAGGATGCGAGTCAAAAAGCCCGAGATGATCATGATCGTGAAATGGCAATCTATGAGAAAGCCAAGACACAGCATCTCCTTCGACAGGCAGTAAAGAACGAAGATGTTGCCCCACGTCAGCCTGCTACAAAAAGGGTTCGACGCGAAAGCAAAAACAAGTCGAGGGGCCGAAAAGGTGCTCGACAACCACAAGACAGAGCTAAGAAGCCACGCATCCGAGAGTCGAGCGTTATTGACCTAGCCCTTATGAAGAAAATGGGTCGAGCATACTCATTTCCTCGGAACAAAACAGGAAAAATACTTGATCTTGCTCTAAAACATCAAATGCTTACTCTGCCAGAGTCTAAACACCCTGAGCAAGCAGGCGAAGTCTCCAACCCAAATTATTGCTCTTACCATCGAGTAGTAGGGCATCCGCTTGAAGATTGTTTCACCTTTAAGAATTGGGTTGAGGACCAGTATCAGCTTGGCAAATTCTCGTTGTCTGACAATTGGAGGGTAGCGCCGCTGCAAAAGCACGAACCCGAAAACACAAGGATAGAACCAACTCCACATTGGGATTGGCAGAAAATTCGCACTTGCCATGTGATAACAATATTAAAAGAAGGGTCCGAAGACATGAACAACCTCCCTTGGTGCTTTGAAAGCGGCAGCGATGAGGTAATCTCAGAATTTCCCCCAGCTCCGAAAGAACTGGAGGATGGAATCCATACTACTGCAGATAACCTCAAGAAAATCGAGTTAGGGACAATAAATGATCCGCGACCGACATTCGTCAGTGAGCTGCTGTCGGAAGAAAGGGTGGCTGCGTTAAAAGATGTCCTTGTGCAGCATAAAGATTGTTTCGCATGGAACTATTCTGAGATGCCAGGACTAGACCCAGAAGTTGCTGTACATAGACTGGCGATATCCCCGGATGTCAAGCCAGTTAAACAAGCGCCGAGAAGAATGCGGCTCGAGCTCGAAATGAGCATCAATGCCGAAGTCAAAAAGCTAATCGACTCTGGCTTCATCCAAGAAGTTCAGTACCCTGAATGGATCGCCAACATCGTCCCAGTGATGAAGAAAAATGGAACAGTGCGCATATGCGTGGACTTTCGAGATCTCAACAAAGCCTGCCCGAAGGATGATTTCCCGGTACCAGTCACCGAACTGATGATAGACAATACGTCCACGCATGAGATTTTCTCATTCATGGACGGCTCATCAGGATATAATCAAATAAAAATGCATCCTGAAGACCAGAAACATACGGCTTTCCGGACTCCTTTGGGAATATTTTGTTACAAGGTGATGCCCTTCGGTTTAAAGAACGCCGGTGCTACCTATCAGAGGGCCATGACAAAGATCTTTGACGACCTTATACACGAAATCGTTGAATGCTATATCGACGATCTCGTGGTTAAAAGCAAATCATACGAGGAACATCTCGAGCATCTGAAGACTGTATTTCAACGCCTTCGGCAGTACAACCTGAAGATGAATCCTCTTAAATGTGCGTTCGGGGTTTCCTCGGGCAAATTCCTGGGATTCGTTGTTCGACACCGAGGTATTGAAATAGATCCGTCAAAGATTAAAGCAATCATGGAAATGCCTCCGCCGAGGACTCTCAAACAGCTGCGGTCTCTCCAAGGGAAACTCGCATACATACGGCGATTTATAGCCAACCTCTCAGGAAAATGCCGGCCATATAGTCACCTGATGAAGAAAGGAACCCCATTCGTTTGGGATCAAAAATGCCAAGGCGCACTAGACGAGATCAAGCAGTACCTGCAGTACCCGCGGGTGTTGGCTGCCCCGGTTAAGGGGAAGCCTCTCATTCTTTATACGACCGCACTCGAAGGTTCCTTAGGCGCATTATGGGCACAAGAGAACGATCAAGGGAAAGAAAGAGCACTCTACTACTTAAGTCGAGTTCTGCTGGGGGCAGAAAGCAACTACTCTCCCATCGAAAAACACTGCCTGGCGTTGATCTTCGCAATAACAAAGCTTAGACATTACGCATTGGCGCATGAGGTCCGTCTCATTTCAAGGGTGGACCCCCTTAAATACCTAATGTCAAAGGCCATATTGACGGGACGACTCGCTAAATGGGCTCTGCTATTGATGGAATTTTCGATAACATATCAACCTCTCAGGGCAGTAAAAGGCCAGGCCATCGCCGACTTCCTTGCTGAGCATCCCATCCCTGCCGATTCTCCTTTAAATTGCGATTTGCCAGACAGACATGCGTTTGATGCAATCGACAGTGGTGATACCCGGTGGGAGCTTTATTTCGATGGAGCATCTTCCATGAAAAAGCATAAACAAAATACGCCCATAATCAAATCGGGGGTAGGACTCATCTTCGTGACTCCACAAGGAGGAATAATGCGCTACGCGCTCTCCCTGACGGAGCCGAGAACAAACAATGAAGCCGAATACGAAGCTTTGATAGCGGGCCTTGAGATCGCCATTGATATGGGAATTGAAAGCCTCCTCATATATGGGGATTCCCAACTGGTCGTCAGTCAAGTGAACGGCGACTACCAAACGTGCAAACCGGAGTTGGTGAAATACGGTGAAAAAGTGCAACAACTGCTGACCCAAATTCCCTCCTACACTTTGGAGAGCATACCGCGAGCGGAAAACAGCAAAGCGGACGCACTAGCCAAACTTGCTAAAGAACTGGCTGACGAGAACCTCGACGACGTTAGAATCGTGGTACAAAGCCGTCGAGTGCTTGCCCCAGCAGAAGTATCTCCGGAATCGTCTGAAGAAAAAGGAGCGAACGAGGAGACGACCCTACAAATAAAAGACCATGAGAAGACCGAAGACTGGAGAGAAGTTTTCATAGATTACTTCAGGTTCCACCGGATGCCTGAAGAAGCGTCCATAAGACATCAGCTCATGAAACGAGCTCTGTCTTTCGCCTTCGTCAATGATACTCTATACAAGAGGTCATTCGATTCTCTGTGGTTGAGATGCCTAGGACCTGACAAAGCAAAAAGAGTCGTTCAGGAAGTTCACGACGGACTCTGCGGTTCTCACCAGGCAGGTCCTAAGATGAAGCTGAAGATAAAACGGATGGGTTACTACTGGCCCACGATGATGCAGGATTGCCTGGAATACGCGAGGCAATGTCATTCGTGTCAAATTCATGGGGACTTCATCCATCAGTATCCCAATCCACTGCATCCAACAGTGGCTAGTTGGCCGTTCGAAATGTGGGGAACTGACATAGTCGGCCCCATCGAACCAGCATCGTCAAAGGGACATCGTTTTATATTGGCGACGACTGATTACTTCTCCAAATGGGCAGAGGCGGTACCGTTGAGGGAAGTAAAAACGGAGAACATCCTCCATTTCTTCAGAACGCATGTCATATACCGGTTTGGAACCCCGAGAAGAATCGTCTCTGATAATGGGCCAGCCTACCGAAGTCATAAAATTAGCCGCTTCGCACAGCAGCACAATATAGACTGGAGATACTCCTCAGTTTATAATCCGCGAGCCAATGGATTAGCTGAAGCCTTCAATAAGACATTGACAAAAATCATAAAGAAAACAGTGTCCCGAAATAAGAAAGACTGGCACGAGAGACTGCAAGAAGCTCTTTGGGCGTATCGGACCACGTTCAAGACAGCCACAAACACAACGCCATACGCGTTGGTGTTTGGGACAGAAGCGGTACTCCCTCTTGAGATAGAATTACCCTCTCTACGAGTGGCAGTCCACTACGAACTGACAGACGAAGAAAATGCTCATCTTCGATTTGAAGAGCTTGACGCTCTTGATGAAATCCGGCTTCTAGCACAACAAAATCTGGAAGCTTATAAAGCAAAGATGACGCGCTCATACGAAAGACTAACCCGACCGAGGACATTTCGTCAAGGCGAACTCGTGCTAGTGGTCAAAAAGCCTATGATCCCCAATCGCGCCAAGCGAGGAAAATTCGAGCCAAACTATGAAGGCCCATACATCATAGATAAGGTCTACCAGGGTGGGGCCTATCTACTCATGGACATGCACGGTGAAAGGCCTTTTAGGCCAATAAACGGTCGTTTCCTAAAGAAATACTACGCTTAATGAGCTACGGCCTAGGTTAATGGTAGATGACGACAACTATGTCCGCTCGCTATCTTCTTAAGCCCGAACTCTATAAGCAGCAAATGGCCTTCCTTAACGCCGGACCGGAATGTCCTTAAACTAATGGCAGACCGAAACGTCTTTAAACTACTACCACAGCATCCTTAGGCTGACGAGATGAGTAAAAAAAAAAATAATATATATAAAATAAAAAACGGTATGTCCATAAGCGAAAAGGGCACGGATGAAAACCCGAAAGGGCTCCGTGAGTAAAAACAGCAGGGCTACCGGCGAGAGTTCGTGAAAACCCGAAAGGGCGCGACCTCGTTAAAAAAAAAAAAAAAGAAAAAAAGAAAAAAAGAAAATAAAAAGAATAAAAAAAAACGGTATGTCCATAACCAAGATGGGCACGGATGAAAACCCGAAAGGGCTCCGTGAGTAAAAACAGCACGACTACCGGCGAATGTTTGTGAAAACCCGAAAGGGCGCAACTTCGTTAAAGAACCCTTACAGAGTCCTCTCGACCCTGTAAGGAGAAACCACCCGCGTAAGATCCTTACGACTCACAAGGGAACAACACACTTAGGAATCCCCACGATTCCTAAGGAGAAAATACGCTTGCGAGATCCTCACGACTCGTAAGGAGAACTCTCTTATGGGACCCTCACGGCTCATAGGATTTGAAAGTCTTAAGTCACAGAGACCTAAACCTGTGCTTAAGCAAACCCCCACAAACTTCCAATGCTGCCCTACAAGTGGTTCAATATTGACCCTCGTATACAATCCACGGGCGCGAATAAACATTTCCCTAACCAAGGTCCATCCGTGACCAGGGATATGTTCGCATAACCCTTGTAAGTCCTCTCGATTTACAAGAAGAAAACCCCCCTGTAGGATCCTTACGACTTACAGAGGAACAAAACACTTTGGAACCCTTACGATTCCTAAGGAAAAAATACACCTACAAGATCCCCACGACTTGTAGGGAGAAATAACTTCGTGAGACCCTTACGGCTCATGAAGTCAAAAGTCTTAGTCGACAGGACCCTAACCCTGGTCGCTAAGCCACCTTTGTTCGACATTGACAGAGGCAGATGATGATTCGCTCCTGGTAATATCCCAGTTGTAGCGGTGCTGATGCCGAAATTGGTCTACGGCAAAAAGCCAATAGGCCGCATATGTATACGAAATAGCCGAAATGATAAGGCAACTTGCAATAAAAAACAGCAAGTAAAGAAAATGTATGCATGGAAAATAGCCGAAATGATTGGGCAACTCATAATAAAAAGCAACGAGTAAAAATAAAATAAATAGCCGAAACGATTGGGCACCGCGAAAAATAGCCGAAATGATTGGGCAACTCGTAATAAAAAGTAACGAGTAAAAATAAAATAAATAGCCGAAACGATTGGGCACCGCGAAAAAAGCTGAAATGATAAAGCATCGCGAAAAAAAAAAAAAAACTTTAGCCCTACAGTCGAGGTCACATCGATCCCTGTATACAATCCAAGGGCGTAAACAAAGAAGAAACCATACTTCCCCAGCGGATTCCGTCGAACGACGAAACCAAACCTCAACGGTTCATTTCAACCGAAGAAGCCAGTGACTTTAACAAATTCCTCGACTCACGGATACAAACACTCCTTGACGAGAGCCTTCTGATCCGCGTCGACCTGTAGAGCCACCAGAGCCTCCGTGGGAATCATCGACTCGTTTCAAACCCTAAGGACACAAATAATCCTTGGCGCTTGGGACACAAATAATCCCTAGCAAAATTCCTCGACTCACGGATACAAACACTCCTTGACGAGAGCCTTCTGATCCGCGTCGACCTGTAGAGCCACCAGAGCCTCCGTGGGAATCATCGACTCGTTTCAAACCCTAAGGACACAAATAATCCTTGGCGCTGAGGAAACAAATAATCCCAGCAAACTTCTCAACTCACGGATACAAACACTCCGTGACGAGAGCTTCTTTGACTCACATCTCGGGCAGTAAGGATTCAAAAACTTGCTTCCTGAACAATGGGACCCTGCAAGTCAATCCTAAATGGTCTCTTGCATACTATTCACGGGTCTCACTCTCTGAAGTCGATTCTCGACAAAGAGGGAAACAACCGCTTACGAGTCCTCTCGGCTCGTAAGAGGGAGAAATGCTCTTATAGGATCCTTACGACTTATAAGAAAAAACCACACTTAGGAATCCTCACGATTCCTAAGGAGAAAATCCACCTATGAGATCCTCTTGATCCGTAGGGAGAAAAATCTCTATGAGACCCTCACGGCTCATAAAATTGAAAAGTCTTAGGCGGCAGATCTGAACCTGCGGCCTAAGCCATCGCTGCCTCTTGGAGAAATTAAGTTGTATGCCAATCAAGTTCATCGACAACATCATGGTGTAAAGGCAGAAAACAAAAGAACATATAAGATATTGCAAAAGAAAGTGTGTATCTTTATTCATTGACCTCAATCAAATACATGGTGAATCATACAAAAGAGCGAAGAAAGGGTGCACGTTACTCAGAAAAGAAAATTTTTACAAATACACTGATACAAAGGCAGCTATTGGGAAGGAAGCGTCTTAAATAGCTCTATCAGTTGTTCGTACACCTCCTTACATGCCTTTTCCCGATTGGATGCGACTGCCAACTCCGCCTCCACCTGGGCCCGTTGCTGTGCGACGGAGGCAAGCTGATCCCTGACGGCTTGATAAGCAGCTTCACGGCCTGGAATGTCATGCTCGGCGACATCAAGTGCCCGCTTTAATCTCAGCCCATTCGACATGCGCTCCAGAAGACCCTCGAACACGGTCTTTACCTCAGCAGCGTTCGCCTCAACTTCGGCACGCAAGCGAGCAGTTCTGCTCGAAGAATCTTGGCACTCCTTCAGCCTCAAAGCCACTTCTTGTTCCAGATGACGGAAACGAGAAGCGCTTTGCTCAAGCCATGCTCCCCGTTGAGTGCTCAAGGCCAAAGTCTCGGAGGACGGGCGCATTGACTCCAACTGATGAAGGCGAGCCTCGACCTCCCGACAATAGTTAACCCAGGAGGCAACAATACCCTCGTCATGGAAGGTGGCAAATATCGCCAACATTGGGTTAACCGTCGTGGCAAAGTCCTCAGCAGATACAGGAGCCTCGATGTCGAGCTCCTCAATGTAGTCGCTCAACATGCGCAAACTATTCGCGGCACCTTTTGAGGACGACCGTCGCTGGGAAGGGCCGCCTGGTATTGTAATGCGAGACTCGAAAGGCACCGAGACTGGAACGACGGCTGGAAAAAGACGAAATGCGATTAGATGATGATTCAATAGATATGAAGGAAGTCATTGATAAGATGGTTTACTATACCAGTGGAGACAGGTGGCAAGTCCGGAAGGACTGGTGGCATAGCCGATCTTCCTGCTCCCCCTTCGATTTGCAACGCTGCAGTCACAACAAGAGAGAGTTGGAAATAATTCTACCGCTAAAAAGACAAAGCTACCAATCGGGAACAAGTACTCACCAGCGCCACCAGACGGGGAGGCGAATTCAGATGGGAAGGAGAAGTGTGGGAGCAACACTTGATAGAGATGATCAAAAAGCACTCCTGAAAGATACAACGGTGTGACTTCAGTCCATAAACTGTATGTCTCAAACATAGGATTAATAAGTTATAAACCCATACCTTCCAACATCTTTGACGGTGTAAGAGAGGGCCGAGGGGTAACCATCGCCAAGGCAGTCGTGGAGGGAGCTCCCTCAAGTAGTGGGGCATCAACACTAGCTGCACCTGCATTACGAAAAATGAACTTGTCAGAAAAGATTGTAAAGCAAATAAAAAACAACAACTTAAGGTGTACCTGAGGAGCTCCCGGCGGAAACAGAGATGACTCCCTCCTCTATCGACATGAGACCACCGCCTGTGGCCTCATCGCCTGATTCAATAGGGACCGTCGTCGTGCTCGCAAGCCCGGGAGACGGCGGAGGACCGTAGACGGGAAGAGCTATGACTGGAGTATTGCCAGATTCCAGAGAAGGAGCGGTTGGCTCGTCTTCAGGAATCGTGGCCACCTCGCCCACTACCATCTCAGGCTCAATAGTGGCGGTTGTATCGTCCACCATCGCCGGGGGATCACCGGTCTCGAGCGCCTCATTCGCCGCCACTCTGGGCTCAGTTATAATGATCACGTCATCTGCCACCACTTCGGGTTCGGCATCCATGACTTTATCGGCTGCAGGCCCCTCAACCTCTACCCCAAGCTCCAAAGCCACAACGACGTTGCCCACCGTCGGCTCGAGTTCGGCAGGTACTGCCCCCTCTGTCCCTTCGAGATTGACGGTTTCCGCCTCCCCCTCGATCGGACTTGGTCCTGCAAGATGAGAGATGTAAGGACAAACGACATTAAGATACTTATAACAAAAACTCCAAGAGAAACATTACCTGAGGCGGATTTACCGTTCGCGCTCCGAGCTGCACGTGCCACCCCTCTGCGGGCAGTGGACAGCGCGACAGGGGCCTCTTCAGAAGGAGTATCAGCTCGAGGAACGGTGCTAGGGCCCGCTCCCATAGCCAAGGCAGCCCTACGCGCCTTCGCCTCACGCCTCAACCGTTTCCTCTCCTCCCGAGCGGTTATGAGGGACCTCCGTGATGCCTCCTTCAAGGCATCATCATCTTCATTCAGGGATGCCTCCAGAGCCTTTAAGGCATCTCTCATCGGCTCTCCGAGATGAGCCTCCTGCGGTGTCCCAGAGGAAACAGGAACATCGGCCGCTGGTAGAACATCTGCGTCGCTAGGAGGGAGCGGCATTGAGGTCCCTGCAATTAAGATGGAAAGGTTAGATCGACCATAACGCAAGGAAAATGAAAAATTCGATGAATCGAAACTTACTCAGACCCATAGATTCTCTGAGACGTTCCTCCTCCTGGAAAGTCTTCAGAGAAGCGGCAATGGCTTCTTCATCGGTGATGCCTGTTGAAAGAAAAGAAAGAAAAAGCGTTAGTTAAAAAAAATATATATATATAATGAAATGACGAAGAAAATACGTTGCAATAAAGAAAAAGTGACTACTAGTTACCTGATTGCGCAAGCTTAGCCAGCCACGCATCACGCTTCACCAGCCATGCTGAAGCTCTGAGAGCAGCTTCCAAGTCTGTATCGTCCGGCGGCGGCATCACTAATCCCGCGTTAGTCCCATATTCGAGCAGACCCTCGGAATAAGGAGCGTGGGGTTCCTGGCCGAACGCAACGTCCGCTGCAAAGAGCGACTTCTTTTTCTTTTGCCCTCCGACCCTGGGCCCGCGAGGGATCGACTTCCGTTTAGCAGCTACTCTGGGACGACGAGTCCCGATGTCCGCACCCACGCCAGACTCCGGCGAGGGTACAACCACTGCTTCCACCTGAGCACAGGGTGCAGGAGGTACTTCCGCGATATCAGGAAGTGATAATTCACGTGGAGGACTTTGCGCACGTGATGGTCTGCCCCCGGCATCTTTTAAGGGAGCGATTACTGGGGTCCTAGGAACCAAGGGAGCGGTGCGATCGGTACCTGGAGGTGCACCCTTACGATCGACCAACAGTCGCCTTTCCTCCTTTATGACTGCCCCTGTCGCATGATTGTACCAGTTTTTGTACACATTGAGGAGTCTTGGAGCGTAAGTCGGCGCATTAATAAAAAAACGAGAGGTCGTATTCACGCGCATGAAATGGTGCAAGGCGTTCTCCATCCCCTCTTCAGTGGCAGCTGGTTCCACCAAAAAGGCTTCCAAGGGGACCCCTTGATCGTAGCCCAGTTGTTGAGCAAAACGATGTGGGTTATACCTCATAAAAATTGCCACATCATTCTGCCTAAAAACTAAAAAGCCCGGTCTAATGGAATATAAGTGGAGGGTCTCCCGGGCCGTTAAAACAGAAGCTCCATCCTTAAAGATATCCTGTAATGGCCGCGTCACGGTGGTAGACACCTTTCCAACGGTCAACACCTTATCGACAAAGGACATCCCGGCTTCGACGGTATGGGGGCGAAGGAGCAAGCCCCTAGCGTTCCGTTGTGAGGGGTTTACAATTGATGCATCGATCAGTTGTATAATGCGAGGAAAACCGCTCTTGTCAAAGAACGAGGGCCTCTTATGCATCCCGAAGACACCCGCCGTGTGTAACTCGAGCCACGACGCGAAGTAATGCATCGGGAAGACCACATGCAAAACCCCGGGCTCACTGGCATCCGCCGCTCGACTGAGACCGTGGTATAAGTGTGCCAGGCCGGCGATCCCAACAGCTACCTTCACCACGATGACCATCCGATGTGCTGGATAAAAGACAGAGGGTCGCATTCGATGAGAGTGCATTGGGATAGCGAACCAACTCAACCATAACCCGAGAAACCCCAGGAAAAAGGTCTCCTCATCCATCCCAGGGGCCGCTACTTCTGCAAGAGACACGGTTGGAAAGTTAGGAAGAAAGAAATCCTTTTGACCTATTTCGTTCGCCGGCAGGTTATCCAAACCTAAACCGAAAGGGTCCTCGAGGGTGGCAGACTTGGCAGTGGCCGCAGAGAGGGCGTTGGGATGAAGGAACCGAGCAATAAAATCCTCAAAGTTGACTCCTCGACTCCCATGTTCAACGAAGAGAGACTCATATATGTTCAACACGTTAATTAAGCTTGGGAACTGGTGTTGAACAGCAATATCCGGAGTGACCCCCCTTACCATTGGCCTAGCTCCGAAAACGTACACGTCTGTTGGGAGCAGCTCCTCATAATGTTCCCCCATCACCGGTAAGCCGGATATTTCCGCAAATTCCTCCAGAGAAATTGACACTTCCCGATCCATGGCAAGGAAAGTGTGGGTGGGAATATTCCATTGCTCCAAGAAGGCCTTAAGCCACCAGGTGGGGAGCGTAGGACATTGGAAGAGAGAGACGTAGACTGCGGTGTACAATCCTAGTCTTATCAACTGTGACTTCTTCGTCGACAGGATATATCGGGCCCATGGCAGATAGCCAATCGGGTGGCGGGGAATCAAACCAAGGTTATACGATTGCCCCCAAGGTCGCGCTTCACCTTGACAGATACGACGTCCTAGGATGTCCAAAACCATAGGACGCTGGACCGGTATCGCATCTATAGCGGGATGTAGAAAACCTTTTGATGTCCAGTCTGCCAGCTCCACGGCATACTGCACCGAGGGTGGGGTAGCATAATGAATCGCCGTTATGGGTTCCGACGGCACCGCGCATGTAAAGCTCCGTCGGCCCATAATGATCTGATTGTACCACGACCCCCAGAGGTGGAGACTCTTATGCTCAGGGTCGTATGCTTTGATCATGGTCAGGACCTCACGGTCCAAAGGCGCCTCTGGGAATCCTTCCTCCGAGCGGACAAACGGGAATGAAGTGTCTTTAGACATGATCGCTGCAAAAAGAGCAATGTAGCCGTCAGTGTTGTAATCCCAACGTTTGACATTGAAAAAAGAAAATGCATTAATTAAAATCAAAATTAATTAATTACACCGCACCCCAGTGCAGTGAGTAGGGGACCAAAGAGGGACCCACAAAATCTAAATGACAATACGTCAATTAAGGAGACAAACTCATCATTGGATGAGATTGTCAGTTGGTCCTTAGGGGGAACATTCCCATAATAAAAAAGGGGGAGAGAATCCCTAGAGACAATGAGAGAATCTCCTCTTTCAGAGCAAAGCTCTGTCACAGAGTGACACTTGTCAAATTCTGGTCTCAAAAGAATTAAAATTCCTTAAGAAAGAGCTTAGCTCTATAATATTCCATCAAAAAGCAAGTTTTTGAAAAGAAATTTAAAATTAAAATTTCTGAAATAAAAAAAAAAGATCCACGGAAGCTTATAGCAAAATTCTTCATTTGTTTCAGATCTAAAAGATCTACATTTGATTCAAAGAGCAAAGCTCTGTTCATGGGTTAGAACCCATGAATAAGATCTCTGTAGATCTATAGATTTGTGAGAGCAAAGCTCTGTTAATGAAACCCTAAAAGGAATTTCTTCAGATCAAAAGACCCATGAGAGCAGAGCTCTATTGGTTAAGATCGATTTAAATTAACTTAACTTAATTTTAAAAATTAATTATTACCTAAAAGTTTTCTAAACTTTGGGAAATAAGAGCAAAGCTCTAGAGTTCTCAAAACAAGAGCAAAGTTCTGAAATTCTTAAGCAAAGAGCAGAGCTCTGAAAATCTAAATCCAAGAAAGTGATGAGATTTTCTAAGGGTTAAAAGGCCCTATTTATAAGGCGCTTGCGCCTCTTGGAATTCCCCCTCAATCCAACGGTCAGGAGGGGTTGCCACCGTTGCACTCACGTGTGCGCCACGTGAGCGCAATGGTGGGGGGGCATTTGTTTCGCCCAATCAGAGCAAAGCTCTGTTTGAATTCAAAATTTAAATTTTTGGAAGCAACGCTTCAGATCCTTTGCGCTGCGCGCTCTGCGCCACGTGTCCAGCGCAGATACATTAGCGCAGCGCACCCAATCAGAGCAAAGCTCTGTTTAAAGGAAGCAACGCTTCAGATCCTTTGCGCTGCGCACTCTGCGCCACGTGTCCAGCGCAGATACATTAGCGCAGCGCACCCAATCAGAGCAAAGCTCTGTTTAAAGGAAGCAACGCTTCAGATCCTTTGCGCTAGCGCTCTGCGCCACGTGTCCAGCGCAGATACATTAGCGCAGCGCGCCCAATTAGAGCAAAGCTCTGTTAAAGGAAGCGCCGCGCTGCGCTCTGCGCCGTGCGACACGTGGCAACACAGTTGCGCTGCGCGACACGTGTCAGCGCAGATGCGCTAGTGCAGAAAAAGGGGCTAAGTGCCAAAGGCAATTTAGCCATGCAAAATTACATGCACTTGATAACAACAAATTAAAATACGATGCACAAGCACAACAAAGAGTTCAAATAAAAAGAACACTTAACAGATAATAAAATACTTAATCAAAACATTTATTTATTATTAAATTTAAAAAAGATCACCGAGTACGGGATCAGAGAGACAAGGGTTCACAAAAAGGAAAAGAAAATTATTCAGCTCCCTCTCCGCCTTCTCCATCGCGTCGAAGCGGCGATCTTCCCGAGGGGTAGCCATCCAACGGTCGACGCCGCATTCCTGGGAGAAAGTGGCGATGACGACTCGACGAGCCCGTATCTGGCTCAGCAAGTGGAAAGAGCAGTCCCTCAAGGGTTTGGTGATCAAGTGCGCTTCGAGAAAGCACTCAATCTTATCTTCGGCGGCATCCAGCATTGCTGAGGACATCTCTGCTGGAGGAGGGGGAATGTCGGCAAGCGCCGAGGCAAGGATCATCCGAAGCCAAATGGAATTCGGAGGGAGAGGAGACCCCACACGAGTCAAAAGCTCGTGCATTGCAGCGTCGCATTGCTCGTCCGAGAGAGAAGGGTCCACCAGACGTGCAGCAAAACGAGGAACGATGTCCCGGATCGGCACCTCCCATGGTTGTCGGCAGGCATGAGGGCGGTTGCAAGCCATGATCAAAGAAGTTCTCTGAAAATGAGAGAAGAAAAGGCTCAGCCTTGAGTTATATATATAGACCCAAGCACAGAAAATTCTGTGCACAATGAAATCATTGCCAAGGCCCGGGAAATCAGAATTTTGGGAATACAAGTTTGACTTGAAAAGAGGAGACGAAGCGGCGCTTCTGATTCTCAAAAATTTAATAAATGAAGCAACGCTTCAGTTCCTTTGCGCTGAGCGCAACCCATCACGTGTCAGGCGCAGATGTATCAGCGCTGCGCCCAAAAAGACGCGCCCAATCAGAGCAGAGCTCTACTTGCCTGAAGCAACGCTTCAGTTGCGCTGCGCTCTGCGCTGCATGACACGTGTCAGCGCAGATGCGCTAGCGCAGTTGCGCTACGCTCTGCGCTGCGCGACACGTGTCAGTGCAGATGCGCTAGCGCAGTTGCGCTGCGCTCTGGCTACGTGACACGTGTCACGCGCTGGGGCATCTGTGCCAAATTAAATTAAGATTTTTTAAGAAATCTTTTCTGTTCTTGTTGAAACAAGAAGATTTTCTTCTGCAAAGCAGAAGCCCTTGGATCAAAGATCCAACGGTAGGGAAAATTCCCCAAATCACTCAGAGGATGATCTCTTTAACAAATTTAACTTATTTGTGAGCACTATAAAAAGGACCTTAGGCCTCAATTCAAAGGGATCGAGTTTTTTTTTTGAGAATTCAAGAACCTTAAACAGAAAGAACTCCGAGAAGATTTCAAGAAAGAGGTAAAGAACCTTCATGGATCATAAGAAGTTCCTTTTAAAAGACCATTAGTCTAAAAAAAATATAAGGTCAATGATCTTTATATAAAAAAGAAAACAGTGCTTTGCACTTCTTGTGAACCTTCGGTTCTTTAAAAAGGATGTAAAGAAATAAAAGAATAGTGCTTTGCACTTTTGCGAACCCCTGGTTCTTCGAATAAAGAAGAAATTTATTTTTCTTTGATCTAATTTAAACCAAGAACTTAAACAGTGCTTTGCACTTCCTTTCTGGAATCAAAAAAGATTCTTAGTGCTTTGCACTTCCAAGTTGCGCCGCTGCGCTCTTGAGAGAGCGCCACGTGTCGGCCATAAAACCACTTGCGCTAAGCGCCCTTGAGATAGAGCTTTGCTCTCCAGAATTGGCGCAACTCGCTGAGAGCGCGCCACGTGTCAGCAGCGCAACAGCGCATTGCACTGCGCTAGTGCGCTTGCGCTCATCAAAGCACAACACGTGTCATCACCATATGGACTTGCGCTCATTACTTAGCGTAAAACGTAGATGCATTAAAAAGGGCCAAGCCCAATTGAGAGAAGGCCTAACAGGCTCAACAAAGCGCAAATGCATTATTTTAAGGGGCAAAGCCCAAACAAGAACAGATGCTTTGCATCATTTATAAATGGGCAGAGCCCAAACAAAAATATTCAGAATGCTATGCATTTTAAAAAAAGGGGCAAAGCCCAAACGAAGTAGATACTTTGCAAATGGGCAGGCCCCAAAATAAACCGATACTCTATATCTTCTGTGGGTAGAACCTAAATAAAAAAAATGCAATGTTGAAATGGACTTAGCCCAATCGTGGCCATAAGTCCTTAAATTAAATTGACTGAGCAAAATGGCTCTCCTAAATCAATCCACGTCCGGTTTGAGGGTACATCTCCGAACTCCTTTGACACCCATCGTTGTAATTCCTCAACGACGTCAAAGAGGTGACGGGTCCCAACGTCCACTCATCTAATATCGGACCGAAACGTCCTTAAACTAATATTGGACCGAGACGTCCTTAAACTAATATCGGACCGAAACGTCCCTAAACTAATGTCGGACCGAAACGTCCCTAAACTAATATTGGACCGAAACGTCCCTAAACTAATAATGGACCGAAACGTCCCTAAACTAACATCGGACCGAGACGTCCCTAAACTAATGATGGACCACTACGTCCTTAAACTGGCGACGGACCGAAACGTCCTTAAACTAATAATGGACCACCACGTCCCTAAACTGGAATATGGACCGCCACGTCCCTAAACTGACACAATAGGGCCCAAACGCTCTTTTGTCGGATCTAAACGGTCCCGTCTAAGTTAATCTTAGCCCCAAATACGGTTAATGTGTCCTTAGATATTCAAATAAGTAATAAAATCCCAAACCAACTTTGGTTCAAGAGTACATCTCTGAACTCCTCAGACACCTGTCGTTGTAATCCCTCAACGAAGTCAGAGAGGTGACGAGTCCCGACGGCCGGATAATTAAATCAATCACTACGTCAAGTCGATCTTAGCCCAAAACAGGACTAATGTATCCTTGACGAACGTTTAAGTTGATCTTAGTCGCAACGCGACTAATGCATCCTCAAACTAAAAAACACCGAACCCAAATCTAAGCAAAATACGGATTTGGACTAATCCACGTCCTACGGGCGACGATATTACTCAGTCTCCGTATACAATCCACGGGCAACCACAAATAAAACAAATACACACGACACGAAGTGAAATTCTGGAGAAGGAGAAAGTTGTTACCGCGATGCGGTAGCGTAATTAACTGCAGGGGCTTGCGCCTGCAGGGAAGAGCGTCCCCACAATCAAAAACCCCTCACCCTGAGGAGGAATCTGACGAAGTCTGCTACATCGGCCGCATCCGTCTAAACCTCCGATATACGGTGCCGTAAATCAACTCGGCATCTTCGGAGAGATAGACGGATAAAACCAAATAGCATCTGCCCCGAACCTCAGGCACGAGACGTCCTCACGTCGTCGCCGTCTTTCAGAGGGGAACACAGGGCTAGCGCGGGTGTAAAACATAAGTAACATCTATATAATATATCATATATACTATATACTGTATCTATCATAGAACATCATATGATCACATCACAGATATCGCAGCAGAAGAATCATATGAAATATTGGATATACTAGGACGTCCGTGTTTTCAATACGAGCCAGTATAAAACACGGATTCCACGGTCGTGATGAATAGCCAAACCCACACCCCTAGACCCCTACGAGAGCGGCAAGCAACCCTACCAATTCTGGAGTTAGGAGACCCGGACTCGACTCCTCGAGTTGGTCTCCCACTGGACTCCAGAACCCGGTTACTTGTGCTCCCCTCCTTGGGTCTATCCTAGTGCGGAAAAGTAAATAATATACAAAGGGTGACAACTTCCGCAACCTGGAAGTGCCCCAATAAAAGAATATTACATACAAGTTTTTACATGAATGAAAATGAAAAATACTCATCTCACATAAAAACCCCTGGCTATTCAAACACGACGATCCAATATAACATATCCAGCAACACATAACATCACATGTCATCAACGTAAGTAAATATGTCCATCCCAATTGTCGTTGACATATAGCAACGAAACCGGCAATGTCACATATTACACTTACGGTCACAGAAAAGAAAGTGTAAAACTACAACAGTTGGAATCCGCAACCTGCATAGACATTGCATGCCTAATCAAATGAATTCCTTAGACATCGCATGCCTAACAATTATAAACCCCGCATTTTAGTCTCAAAATCGAAAACTCTTTTCAATATCAAGTCGGGCAATTCAACAAGATTCCCGACATCCAGATCGAATGCTCGTCGCAAACTTCAGTAGACGGCTGCACCCCTGATACCGTCGACGAAGTGCACCAAGGCGGAACACCGCTACCGCGAGCACCCGAACGGATGCTTTCGGCGACTGGGTTCTCCTTCAGTCACTTGGTCGGGGCTATGGAGTGAGGCTGTCTATTAAGTTTACCCGGCGAGTATCCGCGTACGCTACGTGATTGCGACGGACTTTTGATCACATCAAAATTCCGTAGCAACCGATCAAGTGAGACTAAACTGCTATGTTTATAACATTCATTCAGTTATCTCATAACTACTTGTGAATTCCAATTATTGTATCCCATTCCAGATAATTAGAAAATGTTAAACTTTCCGATCGAACAATCGAACACCCAAGTTTTCCCGATATAGATCAACACATGAAATAAGTCTAACAACATTCAGTTCGTGCCTCAGTACCAACGGTCCAGCTGTAGAAGGGTCAAGCCAACGCCTCACATGTGGCACGCCGTACTGCCCCAAACCCGAAGGTTCAAAGGGTAGTTCAAGACGGTCACATAATCGAGTTAAGGTTTGTTGTCTTCTAGAGGGTCCATCGAGTTACTTGCACTACTTAGAACGTCTTTAAACTACGGAAAAATCCAACACTTGGAAATTTCCCGACAGGGGAAAAATTGGGTATTTATATCCGGTCGAACTTTTTAACATATTCTAAAATTTATCCGGAAAGCCTCATAGACAAAATCTGATACTCCGATCGAAACACCGAATCCCCAAAAACAACCCAGAAAATAAAACTCTGGAATAAATATTAAAATATTCCCAGGAAAACCAGCACTGACTATTATTGATTATGGTGCAAATTTCGATGAACAATACGACAAAACGGCCGCGGATCCGCCGCACGAGCCATGCTCCTGCCGCGGATCCGCGGCGTAATGATGGAATTAGGTCATCAAAATTCACCGTAACTCTTAGATATCCCTGCTAGTTTTTCTGCATATTTTTAATTTTGAAAAAACCACGATTTTAGAAAAAGGACAGAGAGCATTTTCCTGGTTGGGTTTTCGGTTCGATCGGGTTTCAAACATCGTCTGGACTTCGCCTAAGGCTCTAGCTAGGCTCTGATACCACTGTAGGGTTCCTAGGCACACTAAGGAGGTCTCACAAGGCATCAACCATGCCAATTTCATATTTTACGGGTGCCGAGAAACCCAAATACGGATCGTTGGCTAGATATTTAGGCGAAAATGAAACTAGTTAACAACTTAACTAAAGTTTAAACGGAAATACAACCTTTGTAGATCCGGTGCTCCACCTCCATAGCTCCGTAACGAAGTCCCCTCGCTGTCCAAATGAATTCCCGGGCTCTAGCGTCGGCTTCGTCGGAGAAATAGCGAGCTAGGTCGTCGATGTCCATGCCGAAGATGATCTACGTCGAGGCATCGCTAGATCAAGCTCCACCTTCACCAAGCCATGAAAACTTGTGAAGGAAACACCCTATACTACTTGGCAAGAGGTAGAGGATGAAGAAATATGAAGTGGGTTCACTTTAGAATTGGATTTCTCACTCTTTATCATCCCTTGCCATTAATGGAGCAAGCTTTCTTCCATGAAGAAATGAAGAAGAAGAAGAAGAATGTTATGATAAGAATTAATTAAAATAGAAAAGAAAATCCATTCTTATCATAACTCTTACCATGGTTAAGTGTAGAGAGAGAACTATAGTTAAGTGGAGTGGTTAGGTTTTAACATGAGACAAAATGGTGACTTAATGAAAGCTTCATGAAGCTTCATTTACAAACAAAGAAAAGCCACCATTTTCTCACTCTTTTTATTTTTCCAAATGAATAACTAAATAAAATAAATGAATAAGAAAATAATAAACCCTAACCACTCATAAAACCATGGTTCAATCTTTACACAAACCCAAGTTTGCATGCATCATCAAACATGATACAAGCAAGTGCACAAAATTATATCGCATATGCAATGCGCACATCCGAGCGAGAAAATCCATTTAAAGTGAACCGATACTAGTTAATGCAAAGTAATATATCAAATATATAATTATGCATTAAATCATTAAATCAACACTTGATTTAACGATCCGGTCATATCGTATATAACCGACTAGTATCCTATGTACAGGTTTATTGAATCAATCCTTGATTCGATAATTAGGGTATATCGCATATAACCTAATCGATACATTTATCCCGAGAATATAATACGGTATCACATACACGCATTACTCTCGGTCCCGCACATATCTCATATGCGCTCCTATTTCGTTTCGCTTGAGCCAGGAAACCTCTGTGTAGGACTCTAAAGACTCGTCAATACGCCGGCAGCGGATGATGATCATATCAAACATCCACAAGCTGCAAGCGGTCTGCTAAACGTAACGGCCACCCGGGTATTGAGCGATCAGAAGATCGACGAGCAAGCCCGCTCACACTCCTGTGAATCCAACCAGTAACACTTACCGTACAGTCCGGTCTGTCCGTCTGATATGTCGCATATCTCGCCTAGGGGTGGTAAACGTCAGACCCCAATAGCTCGATAAGTCGTGTCGATATGAGGTTTATAACAATTCGAGAAACTACTGGTAACACTTACCAGTAAATCTCAGCAACCCTGGCCAGGGATTTCCTGTTATAGCCAATCGAACACAGCGCAACATCAACCCCCTATACCGGGAGAGACGAATCCCCTCCTATCGCTCATTGCCTCCATGTGACTCGGGACTGTACCCAAAAACCACCGTTTTGCACGCCCTCTTGGACGTGGTAAGGTGGAAATCAAAGCACAGTGGGAACCACACAAGACTCTATGACGATCTCGGGTCTACAGACTAACCTGTACCAGTGTCACCAGAGAACTTCCATCTGACGTCAGGTATAATACCATCTGGGAGTTCTCGGCGAGTCCGTCCAGTGTACCCAGTCTCCACTGAGCACCCGTATATCATCTCTGATGTCAAACACCAATGGATATGGGATCATCCATCGCCCATCTGTATGGGTCGAGAAGGTATACGCTAGTCTACTCTGGCATATCGATGCCCCGTCTCGATATACCTACGACTAGGGACCTTGAAGGATGTACTTATGGACTACCATGTCCCCACTAGTATGATCCGCATCATAGTCCAGGTAGTCAAGTACACATCCTAAGGGCTTTACCAACATGTAACAGAGAGACAATCAATATACACGTTAAGGTAAAGAGTAACCAGATAGCATACTATCATGTCGAGCAAGAAAGTCCTCCCTATATATGTCCCAGCATCCACTACAATATACATCCTATGTATAGTAATGGCCTCTAGGGCATACATATAACTAACAGTAGCGCAGTCAGCACAGCTACGAAGAGACGAGTTCGAAGCAGTCGACATCAGAGGAAAGAGGCGCACATTGACGATAGTATTTACGATTGTGATTTGGTGATATGAATTTCATATTTCCGTTGTTTGGATTTTGGTATTTTGAGGGTTTTGTTCTACGATTGGTATTTATTATGTGTACATTCATTATATTCTATGTGTGTTTCATATATTGGTTGTATTGATGTTGTTTTGTACATACCCAGTGCACTCGATTTGGTTTTATACATTTTGAGATATTGATTTGATTTCGTGCATATGGGTTGCACATGATTTTGACGTATGCTTCGACATAGTTTTCATGTATTTTTCGTACCGTGATTTCGATTTCGATATTCGGTGTATGTTTTTCGTACACCATGTGCACTTGATTGAGATTCTTGCGCACGCTTGGCGCACTTGATGCGATTTTGTGCACACCAGATGCACTAAATCGAGATTCTTCATGCGTGTCAGATGCACCTGTCCTTGCTGTCAGGCACACACGTTGCCTATGACAGATGTTGTGTGCACACCCGATGCACTTAGATGTTGTTTTTGTGCGCATGTATGACACATATATGGATTTTGATTTCCGTGCGCACCAGACGCACGTAGTATTCATATGCGTATTTTGGGATTGATTTCTTATAGAGTAGTACGTTTTTATGATATTTGCTATGTGTTTTCGTACTGAGCAGGATTAGTCAGAGGACAATACCTGAATGTATTTTGCATGCATTGATAGCTATCGAAGGGAATTCCAAAAACCGAGCTATAGTCTCAGTATTTACCTACGTGTCTGATATGACACGACACGTTTAAAACCAGGAAACCCTTCTAAATTGTTTTCCAAAATGGCTGAACGTACATTTTTAAAACAAAAGGTATATATGTATATGGTTATTTTCTTATGATAGACGTCCGCCACTGTGCAGTGTTATGCGCATTGCACACCGACTTTAAAAGATTTGGCATGCATTTCCTTCGGATATTTACATATATAGATTTGACGTTTACGTGTATAGTTTCGAGTTATATCATACTGGTTTTGTATTGGATTTGACATTTGTGTCTTTACTATGACTCCGATTATTGCGGGATGCTTGACGGAGTTTTGATTTTGAGTTATATGCTCATTTTTCATGCGCATGCGCTGCGCTATTATTTGTTTTATGTATTTATGATTTCGGAGCCCCGACGACCTGATGGTTTTGCTTGGATGTTTTAGTGTCTAGGGGGGGTTTTAATTTAAATTCGGGGACCGAATTTCTTTAAGGGGGAAGATTGTAACGTTTTGAAAATCGTTTTGGTGAAATTTCGGAAAATCGGTAAAATAAGGGGGTTTCTGTAAAAAGTCAAAATACAAATATCTTTATTATAAAATTAAATATACATATTCTAGCTATGTAATTGCTAGTATTTGGTGTTTATTTAGTCACTGGTGAAATTTCAAATTTTCTGAAAATTTTTCCGAAATTAATTATTTTAATATTATTTTAAGCCGTCACTAATACATTTAATTAGGGAAAATTACAAACTGAAATGAGTTGAAACAAATTTTGTGCATCATAACACATTAAACAAAATTTTAACATGTGGTTTTTAAATTTAAATGAAGTTGCTAAGCGGTGTTAGAAAATATCGAAGAAAAAGGCTTTTTTCGGTGAAATTAGTATTAATGGAAGTGGGGTACAACATTATCTTTTTTTCTCACCCAAACAAAACCCACACCCACTCCCCTACAGCCCTGGCCGGCCCCCTTGACAACCCACCATTCTTGGGCCTCTCATCTCACAAAAAAATAAAACAAAGAAAAGAAAAGAAAAGAAAAGGAAATGTAGAAACAAAAGTGGACTTTGACTAGATGTTATTTTTCCCCACCTCCCTCTCTCTCCTCTTTTTCTCCACCTGCAGCCGAGCTTACCTTCCTTGCTGTCCAGAAATTTCCCTAAAACCCCATCTCTTTTTCCCTCAAAAAAAAAAAAAATCCAAATTCCATCAAAAATCAAGCAAAAATCCAAATCGGACTCCTACCCATTTTCCCTCATCTTCTTTAGCATGGATCTTGGTGCAAGGATTTCAAATTGGAGGTCTAGATTTGTAGTTTGATTCATGGTTGTGAGGTATAACTTTTGACCCATTGTTATTTTTGGTTCAAATTCCTTATTGAAGCTTGTTAGGTGCTTAATTTCGGTTTAATTGAAAGTTGTGGGTTTGCAAGAGAAGGTTTAGATTAGGGTTTGTGAAAAATCTAGTTAGGGTTTTGTGTTGTGAGACTATGATTGTGGGATGTATTTTCCATATCAATGTTTTGCTAATCAAATTAAGTTGCTAGTTTGCATTTTTGTGGATTTAAAATGTGATATTTATATAAATTGTAAACTAGGTTTTTAAAATAATTATATTTTTGTGAGATAAAATTCAAATTAAGGTTTCATGTCATTATAAATATTATATTGAGTGGTTTAATACCTTTAGTTCATGAAAATCCAAGCTAAATTGTTGTTTGTGCATTTTTGCTATAAATTATTAAAAATTGGGTATTTTGTAAACTAGAATTTTGGGGTTAATGGAATTTAATGAGATTAAATTGTGGAAATTATATTTATGACTTATTTAAGATATTTAATAAGTATTATGGCCGCTAGATTTGTTTAAACGTCGAGTTTTGTACTAAAACGGGTAATTTTTGCTTGCTAGATTTTCGGAAAAATGGCTTTTAAGGTGAATTTGGGTTTTTTGTGAATTTTAACCTATTTTATATTATAATTAGTGTTCGTGAATGCTCAAATGAGAGTGTTTGGGTTTTTCTCGATGGTTCGACGTTTATACATCGACATCGAGGGTTGGTTTGGCTATTCTTGCTTGCGTAGGCGATAGGTTTTGACCTATGCGTGATACGCGTGCCGATTTGATTTTCGTATGCCGTTTCGATTTCGAATTTGGTTTTAATGCGATACGGTGCGTTATGATATGTAGGTACTCCATGTGGACTTGGAGACGACAAGCAAGCGCGTGGCGACGTCGGCACCGGCGAGCGAGGACCAGGTGAGTAGATATATATCTACGGGGGAAGTCTGGTGGATGGCGTTTAGCACCCCCGCAAACGTAGAATAGGAATATTGCTTTTTGTCATTAGGAAGCCAGACGTGACCTTAGATTCTTGGTGAGTAGGACCCTAGTAATGAGCTTAGGTTGGACTGGACTGATTTAGGAAGACCTTACCAGAGGATGAATATCTTGGAGGAGATTCATAGGATTCAGGTAGACACACACACACACACGCACACACAGAAACTGGACTTGATGTATATGTGTATGTGTATATATATATGTAGGAATGTGTGTAGGTATATATATACACAACATGTATATGTGATATATGGATGTGATATGATACATGAGGATGAAATAATATAACTGGGCTTGATGCCGTGATTTCTTGGCTATACAGCAGTATTATGATCTTAGCGGATCGTTGGAAAATGAAAGAATGGATATGTATACATATACGATAATAGGTGATGATGACATTGAGATATACGAGACTCTAGAATAGAACCCGGACTGTAACCTGTAACTTGAATATGATATGATATATGTGTGACTTGGTTATGATATGATATATGTGTGACCTGATTACGATATATATATATATATATATATATATATATATATATATATATATATATATATGACATGATATCTCTGAGGAACATTTGACGATGTATATGTACGTAGACAATAATATATGATGCTAATATTATACGAATGATGATGTACATAAGTGATACTTGACCCGTACCCCGATATTGGGATGCCGTACGATGGATTTTACCGTACGAGTCATAGATGTGATGATTGATCCGCACTCTTGATTCGAGGAAGCCGTACTACGTACGTGACGCTATTAAGGCTGGATCGCCGACTATTAGAGATATGGACTCAGACCTTAGGTGGATTCTTATTTCTTATCGACTAGTTTCTTAGGTTTAGTTCCTTAGAGGGTTAGATAGATACTAGTTTAGGCTCGAGTCATATAGTTGTAGTTAGACTTGTATATTACAAATGAGTGGTTTTACACATCTGTCCTTACTTTCAGACCGTAATCATCATGTTGCATGTTCGTACATATGTTTCTTTAATCAGTATGAAACTCTGCCTGTTAGGACATCATCACCATTACCGATGATGCGCATATTCCACGCACACTTATTGCCGGCTCACACATATCATCATCGGTAATTGCTATGTCACGTACACCTTAGAACATATTATCTTTTATTGTTAGAATCAGCTAGAGGCTAGATCAATATAATATTATGATTACTCTCAGGTGTTAGTCTAGAAATTGCATGTATTACTTAGACATTTCATGCATTCACATTTTCATGTTATCATGCAGTTTTGTAGGGTTTATGCCGACACTTATCATTTGCTTACACTGATTTTTGGGGAAAACCACAAGAATATATATAAAAACTTCTCTCTCTCCTCCTCTCTTTTTAAAATATAAGTTGCGGTTTTCTCGTGATCTATGTGTCGTCCACCATGAGATTTCATATTTTCTGTTGGATTTCGAGACCCGATTCGAGGAGTGGATGAACCATCTCGGGTACATGGTGGGCCCGGTATGGTACCCCGGGACAAGAAGATCGAGTTGTAGACGATGAGCCTGGCAGGGGAAGACTACCTACCGATGATGTCTGGCGCGGCGGATATCCAGAGGATACCGACCGTTGTCATGAGATTTGATGATATGGGCCGATCCGGACTGACGGAGCCCGAGATATTGAGACTATGAGATATTGAGACTATGAGGTATTGAGACTTGAGATTTACATGTTTTGTGTCGATGCTTGACACGGATTTCCATGGATTTCATCGATGATATTTTAGATTTCTATACAAATTTAGCATGATAAAAGTTAAAGATTTTCTTTATACAGATATATCCAGATTTCAGGATTGATTGTTTTACATTCATGGTGCATGCATACTCATTCACATGACATATTACTATTTGAGGCACTGACACGAGCACGGAATATTTGCACTTACACTTAGTTTATTACCCTTCCATTACTAGATGATTAGTAATATATTAGTATATTATTATGACCTAGGATAGTGTCGTGCATTCGATTTCTTTTCGCAGATATCTTCTACTTACGAGTTGGCAACTCACCCCCATTGTGCCAAATTTTATTACAGGTTCGTCGTACAGGTTTCCTTGGCAGCTTGCTGGCACATCTTTTCATTCAGGGTGATTTGCACGGTAGGTTGGTTCACTTGTATCAGGACCGCCGTTGTACTTTTATTATTTCACTTGTATCTATTAAGCTCCATCAACCAAACTTTTATTACTTGATAAGTTTAAGGGACCGGTTATTTATTTCGACCTTAGAGTCGCGCATGTATTATTCTGGTTTGGTGGATTTGTTTTCTTTTGAGTTTTGAGCCTCGCCCTTTGGCGTTGTATATTATTGTGCTTGGTGTGTTTTTTTCCACCTGTTGGCGTAGAACTAGCTCCCGCTTGTGGATGCCATTTTATCGTTTGTATATATTATACTTGTTTGTACCCGTTTGGGGCCAGTTTTTACAAAGGCGACTCTGCCGAAATTTTTGAGAAATTTGACGTTGCTTTTAAACTTGTTTTCCTGTATGTTTTCCCTTACTTCTTCTTTTATATGGTTTAGATTTCTGGGCTTCGGCTTACTTAGATTACGTTGCGCCTCTAAACGCTTCGTAATTTAAGTGCCGGTCACGTTCCGTACCTTCGGGTCATGACAATCTCCTGCCTCGGCCGAGGGCTATGTGTAATGTCTCTCCTAGACACAGCGCGATCTCACCCCCAATACCGGGAGAGAAGAATCCCCTGCCGATCCGCTCACTTGCCTCCATGTGGCTCGGGACTGTACCCAACTAAAACCTGTTTGCACGACTCCTTTGAGCCGTGGTAGGGTAGAAATCAAAGTACAGTGGGAACTCATACGAGACAAATGACGACCTCAGGTCGATGAACTAACCTGTATACATGTCACCAGGGAACTGCTATCTGACGCTAGGTATAAATACCAACTAGCAGGTTCCCGGCGAGTCCTGTCCGGTGTACTCATAACCCAACGAGCACCTGTATACATCTCAGGTGATCCAACTGACACCAATGGCTTATGAGACCGGCCATCGCCCCTCATCGGGGTCTCGACTGTATACACTAGTCTACTCCAGAGTATCGATGCCCTGTCTCGAAACTCCCACGACTAGGGACCACTATTAAGGATGTGCTTATAGACTCCCAACTCTCACGTATATGATCGCCATCATACAGTTGGTAGTCAAGCAAGATCCTAAGGGCTCTATCAACGTGTAATAGTGATCAGTCACCTGAACCTGTACACGACTGATAAAGGCAAACCGGATAGCATACTATCATCTCGAGTAAGACTGTCCTACTGGTATAGGTCCTCCCTCAATCATTGCAATCACGTACCTGCGATCAAATAATTGACTTTGAGGGCACTACATCCAACAATCCCCCACTTGCACTTAAGGCTAATTATTGCGATGTCGCATACTCACAGCCCGTGTGATACCGAACACCCAACTCTTCTACTAATCAGTTTCACAAAGTTCGTTTGTAAAACTCTTGTGTTCGAGAAATAGCCTCAGCGAGTGGATCCGCCCTGATGTTTCTTTCTATATCTCTCTTAATCTCAAGTTCGCGGAGAAAACCATCTCCCGAATTGAGAAATACCTGTCTTAGAATATGTCTGGATATCTGATGGGACTTAGTTCACAAATGAACTCCAAATCCAAACTTCTTAGACTGTATCGTCAACTGAACCCCTGCACCATGCCTCCCACAGTATCCTCTTGGACCACCTGTTCATAATACTGCCCCCTTCGTCAGAGGGAAAACTATAACTCTGACAATCACTCTGTCATCCATGTCACCTTGGAAGCCTGGAATGATAACCGTCTCCGAAGGAGGCTGCCGTTTATCAAATCCGTAGAACATCCACTTATGTTCTAAAACTGCTTCTGAATGTTTCTCCAGGATTGGATTAATATAAACTTATTGTATCTAGTGCAAAAACAACATCTGGTGTGGTACGTGACATCTGATGATCAACTCAATTGCCTAAGCAAGTGATATGTTAATCATGCACATCCCTCTCCCCTTTAGTCTGTAAGACACCTTTAGAGAGGGTGACTTCATCACCTACAGGTACACCACCATGCCAGGAGTTATCTATTCTAAAATACTATTAGAATACTGTCAAAGTACCCACATTGGGAAACTACCCAAATCTAGATCTAAAACCATAGATCTAGTAACCAGAATGTCAGATATTATATCCATTTCCTTTGTGGAGAAACCACTGTGTGACAACCACAGTATAACTGATCATAGTATAGGAATTTTACTTCCTACTCTGTGTATGTCATCCAAATACCAGGACATCACACCCTACTACCTTCTTAACAGATCCATCCCCTATTCTGATGAAGTCAAACCCATGACTGTCACATCAAAATTAGATGATCTGTCTCCTCTATATCTGCTCAAGTCTATAAATAGACATAAGATCCTTGCCCACTATGCTTCCGCTGCTCCCACTGACCATAACAACCCTCTGGCAGAATAATATATACGTGCACTTCTAAAGCTAGTTTAGAACGACGCTATACTTAACCTCCTGCCGGGTCTCACAGCCTGGAATAACAGTAGTGTCAAGTCTGGGTAAACAAGAACCTCGCTGTCACCGTCCTTGAGGCTACCGGAGTACCTCTCGGGTGTCTGAGGTTACCCACCATATCTGCGGAGTGGCTAATGGAATGTCAAAACCTGATTGAATCTATAGGTCCTATTAAATTTTCCGTAATCGTTTGCGGTTCTGGAATCACTTCCAGTTCTACCATACTCCCACTACTGTTTTCTGAAAATATCCATTTTACTAAAACTGTGGCGAGTCAAGAACAATATCACCATTGATCTTCCAGATGGTAGAAAGTTAACCCTCGTCATAGCCTGGGTCAACCCACAAACTGCCATTACAGAAATGTGTCTTGAGTTATCCAGAGTCTGGTTTTAAGCATAAGCCGGACAACTCCCCGTACCTTAATATCGTTAAGATATGAACCATTCTATATCCAATATAGAAACTTTGGCACTTATTTAATTGGAACCAGATTCAAATCATACAGCTGTCTCCAGTGCATATCAACTTAATGGAGAGAGGTTAATCATCATTACTCAATTTAGGAATGCATCCAATTATGAGTAACCTGAAAGAGAAACAAGTTTCTCAAAACCATTACTATCAACTGAATACCAATCATAAGTATCTATATCTTCGATCTCTTTGAAGAATCCCGATACTTGCGATATCTGGTTCTCTACTTTATTCCTATATCCACAACTTCTCAAAACTTAGACCTTGTATTTCTACGAAACACTTGTCTAAAAACTAGAGAAGTCATAAGTAAACAGAACATAGTACGAGGACCAACCCTTTGTCCTAATAGACACTGGACAACATACAATACTCTGTATGAGTCCCCTGAGTTGAATAACTCAGAACCTGTGCATCGTAGGTTGAAAACTGTACTTATGGTTAAGAACTACTCCGCTGTTCAATGCTCCTTACCCAATCTCAATTGATGTAGGTAAATGTCACGGACATAATTTCAAAAAGTTATATCTCACTTTATAAAAATAAACGTACAGATATATCAGTTTGAAATTGGTGCACAACAACGGATACTCAAAACCAAATACTTGCCGTCCGGCAAAAACCCAGGCGACTTCCTCAAATATCACCAATTACAACGAATTTCGATATAATGAGGATGATCACCTTATTCCCAATAAACTACTCCCACTCATCATCTGTAAAACCATACAGATGTGAGAATCATACCTGGTAAATACATACCCTGGAGTAAGTATCTAATCGGGAAATCAGTTTTCCTTTAACAATGCACAGTGAAACTGAAACATGAAAATGTTTCGTAGGGGTATCCTGGTATTCATAGTAATGCCTCTTCCATTATCCAATTCATGACAATAACCGTATATTTTTTTGCCATCTCTCCAAATCCCTTTATTTGTCTTTAATCGTTACCTTCTGTACACCATCGTTAGGCTAAATGGCTTTCTTCCTTCCGTACCGTTTGGCACCAGCCTATGGTTTGGAAGAAGACTATCCAGTAAGCATAATAGGTGTACTCTCCTAATCCTAGGAGTACTCGCAACCTGAGAGAAGGTGATGATAAAAGACAACTGAATAATACCTTATTCTATTTCTCTCGAACTGGGAAAAAAAGCAAAGGTGAAGTAGGAGTGGCGATGAAGTACGCGGTTTGGTCGTGAATGATAGCAGTCGCAATTTACTTTGTCCTCTTTCTAATCCCTTTATTTTGTCTTTACTTATTACCTTCTGTACACCCTACTTAGGCTAATTGGTTTTCTTCATTCCCTACCTTTCGGCACCAGCCTATGGTTTGGAAGAAGACTATCCAATAAGCGTAATAGGTGTACTCTCCTAAACCAAGGAGCCCTCGCAACCTGAGAGAAGGTGATAATAAAAGACAACTGAATAAACCAATTCAATTTCTCCTGAACCTGGATCCATCCTCGAAGAACTCCCTTCGAGTTCATATATAACCATACGATGGATCTATCCAATGGAAGTGGATGTTCGTAGTGATACGAGGTGTTCTGAGAAATGCAAAGGGTAAAAGGAGCGGCAATGACTTATGCAACTCAGGCAATCCAAAAGCCAGTATTTTAAGAAGGTCCGGTCAACTCGGTCACTGAGTCATAGTCTAGGGTCGGTCAAAAGTCGCTGCCAAAGAGAGAGAGAAAAGAAACACTCTGCGTGCACTCTAACCTAGATTAAAATGGTTATCACTTTATCTAATCAGGAAACCTCCTACTGTACTGTCAAATTCTCCTCCAAACCTGAAAGAAGAATCAATCGGGATCACCCGAAGAGTAAACCAACTCATCAGTGGGAATCAGGATCCAACTCTCATCGTATGATAACGTGAAGGAATCCACTCACGTTATCACACTCCAGAAGGTATGCGCATGCCTGGCAAGTTTCAGTTTCTTTAGAAACTCCCGATATGATTTTTACCCCATGTTCTTATGACCTTGACGAAGGCCAACAAATCATAAGTCACATGTCAAGTTCTACCCTTCATTATCTTGTTAATTCGAACCCACCCGTACATACCCTTGACGAAGGCCAACAAGGTAATACGACTGTCCCAAACCAACTCATCTATCTATGCAACAGAAAAGTAATAAGCAACTACCATCCACTATGCCTTGACGAAGGCCAACAAACATAGCATGAATACTACGTGCTACCGTCTGAAACGACGGAGGGCTACGGCTGGTTTTTGGCGAAAAACCTTTAACGTAATGAACTTGATCTCGTTGAAGGAACCTGATAGCTTTTTATAAAAATATAGTGGCGAAAACCTTTGCTAAAGAGGTCACTCTCGGTGAAGGGATCTCGGCTCTTTCCTCGTGGAATGAGGTGCAGAATATTCCAATTTAATACCACGATGCAAAGCAACATGTAATCGACTATAGTGAAGTTATTACCCTGATGCAAACTTTTGCCTAAGGGGTCACTCCCGGTGAAGGGATCTCGGCCCTTGCCTCGTCGAATGAGGTGCAGGATATTCCAACTGAATACCACTGTGCAAAACAAAAGAAAATGTCTTTGTAATAACACTTTTTAAAACTGTTCCAACAACGTCCAAACAGGTTTGTTTTCCTTTGCATTGATCAGAATCAACGCAGTCCCATCAATTAATCACACCAGAAAAGAACGAAAATATAATGTACGTATAAGCCATCCGCATTCGCCACTGGGTCCCGTCATTACCCGTTAGGTTACTTAACTAACGACAGAGCGGGGACTGGACTAGCGCGGGTGCAAAATATATACAACATCTACTAGTATATATACAAATATACAATAATCGCTCCAGGCGTGATAATATTCAACATTACAGAAAAGTAATAAGCATTACAGAACAATACAGATAATCTGGGATCCCCGCGTTTCACAGAGCCGCTGCTGAAACCCGACATTCCCCTGGTCGTGTGGATAGCCTGTGTAATGAAACCTAGACCCCTACGGGTGTGGCAAGTTACCCGCCAAAACCTGAAGCTAGGCAGCCCCCTACAGCAAAGTTAATGGACCACCCAGCACTTCACGGAATCCGGTAACTTGGGCACCCCTCTTGGGTCAACCTGTACCCCCTACGAGTGCGGCGAATAGTCTGCTAATTCTAGAGTGAGGCCCTCTGCCACTCAAAGCCATGAGATGCGGACCCGTTGCCATCCAGAACCCGGCTATCTGTGCACTCCGTCGCGGGGTAAACCTAGTACATAAATGAAAAATATGTACAACGGGTACATCGACCTCAGCCCGGTCGTGCCCCAAAAAGAATATTATAAAAACAGGCAGTGACAGCAGTCCACATGTTGGACGCTCGCCCCGCAATATCAAATGTACAAATAAATCCAAACTGCACTACCATTGCACACTGCTATCCACCACGACAAATCCGCAACATCACAGCACAACACAGAACATCAACGCGAATGTCACGTTCGCAAACCCGTCTACAAGGACTATAGCAATTAGACGCAATTTACCGCTTGAATAACATTCACGGTCGGAGATATAATGTAAGTACTGTAAACTAACAAGTTTAAAATTTTGATAGACAAAACTTCCCGAAGTGGGCCCCACGTACATCTGCAGTACACAAACAAAATCTGGGCCCAAACAAAATATTCCAGAAACCACAATTTTACATTAAAGACATTACTGTAGAAAATTGGTGCACTGTTGCTCCAAAGCAGCGGCGGAACCGCGGCCAATACATGGCTTGTGCGGCGGTTCCGCGGCGCTCTGGAGGCAACAGTTGACCAAATTTCTACAGTATTCTTAAAAAACCCTGCTCGATTTTCTGAGATGCTCAAAATGATTTTTAGACCTGTTTTAAAAATCGACAGAAACTTTAGCCTGAAAAATGCGGTTTTGGAAATTTCGTTCGATGATGTTTTAAACACATTAGAACAAGTTAGTAAAGATTAATGGCGTGGCTCTGATACCATGTAAGTCTACGGTAGCGCCCCGGCCGTCATTCTGACGCCAAACGCGGAACAAAAACTTTTATAACTGGCGCTATCGCATACTATAACCCGGATCTTACCATTAACGCTAAACTAACAAACTGTAAAGAGGTAGAAAGGCTATACCGATCGATCCGAGTCCTTCGGTCTTTAACCATCATCCCACGCTCCTCGCGGCAACTTCGATCTCTCGTCTCCTCATCAAGGTGGCACCACGTCAACGGATCTTTAAACGGGCTCCCGCCTCTATACCGAGGCAACTCGGTCATCAAGTCTGCTAAAAGAGATGACCAAGATGAAGTAGAGAATGAGTAGAATACTTTGTCTCAAACACCCTAGGGTTCTCATCACATGAGAGGGATAGGGTGGAGGTTAAAGAAGATGCTTAGGAGTTGGAAATGGTGAACTCAAGAAACACTCAAGAGAGAGAGAGAGAGAGAGAGAGCGCTCAAGCATAATGACTTGTTCTTCTCTTGTGAATAGATAAATGAGGTTATATATTCTAAACCCAAAAAAATATCTTACAAAAATATCTCCTCAAATATCTATCCACAAAACAAAACTCATTAATTCTTAATGACTCACTAGATGACTCATTACATGAGTCATTAGTGAACATTCTAGAATTGATAAGTCACAAAGAATGAGTCACCCTTTTCAAAACCTATTTAATCATTTAAACCAAAATGATTAATCAAAAGAAATGCATCTTCTAAAGTATTCTTGTAACATATTACGAAAATACCCCTCACCTGTATATACATACCTGTATCCGTATTCCGACCGAATATGAATACGAGAGACTAAAATATTCCGACTCAATATAATACATGGATCCGGCTTAAACCAAAGCCCACCAGTATTATCTGTCCGAAATATGACACGTGCACAAGTGCACGTGCATTTTCGAACCCTGCCATAAAACCATACGGCCTCTACAACGTTTCGCCCGAACTTGGGAAACTATCTGTGGGGGACTCTAAAGACTCGTCAGTACCCTGGCAGTGGGTTTAACCACAAGCACGTCAGCGGCACTAGCTGTGCGTAACGGCTGCCCATGTACTGACCTCAAGGGAAGCCGATGAGCGAACTCATCCTGGAACCCTACTGAGCCTATCAGTGACAATATACATACAGTCCGGTCCGTTCGTCTATGAGTATCGCATATCGGGCCTTGGGGGCTGGTAACGTCAGACCCCCAATAGCGGTATAAGTCGTGTCAGAGTGTAGCCCAGAACACCCTGAGATACTACTGGAGTACCTACCAGTAAATCTCCTGCCTCGGCCGAGGGCTATGTGTAATGGCTCTCCTAGACACAGCGCGATCTCACCCCCAATACCAGTAGAGACGAATCCCCTGCCGATCCGCTTACTTGCCTCCATGTGGCTCGGGACTGTACCCAACTAAAACCTGTTTGCACGACTCCTTTAAGCCGTGGTAGGGTAGAAATCAAAACACAGTGGGAACTCACACGAGACAAATGATGACCTCAGATCGATGAACTAACCTGTACACATGTCATCAGGGAATATCTGACGCTAGGTATAAATACCAACTAGCAGGTTCCCGGCGAGTCCTATCCGGTGTACTCATAACCTAATGAGCACCTGTATATATCTTAGGTGATCCAACTGACACCAATGGCTTGTGAGACCGGCCATCGCCCCTCGTCGGGGTCTCGACTGTATACACTAGTCTACTCCGGAGTATCGATGCCCTGTCTCGAAACTCCCACCACTAGGGACCACTATTAAGGATGCGCTTATAGACTACCCAACTCTCACGTATATGATCGCCATCATACTATTGGTAGTCAAGCAAGATCTTAAGGGCTCTATCAACGTGTAATAGTGATCAGTCATCTGAACCTGTACACGACTGATAAAGGCAAACCAGATAGCATACTATCATCTCGAGTAAGACTGTCCTACCGGTATAGGTCCTCCCTCAATCATTGCAATCACGTACCTGCGATCCAATAATTGACTTTGAGGGCTTTACATTCAACAGATGGGACTACATTAATAAGATTATTGTAAAGAAAAAGAAACCTAAAGATGTTGTAGAATCAGATTTGAAACTCACTCGGCCTTTTTATGAAAAATGCAAGTTTCAAAAGATGCGGAGTTTAAGCCATTCCTTTTCTAAACTGTTTTGATTCTACAATGAGATCAAGTTCAAAGCGTTAAAGGTTTTCATAAAAACCATCCGCAACCCTCCATCATTTTAGGAAGCAGAGTACTTAGTATTCGTGCTACGTATGTTGATTATAGTCAAGGCGTAGTGTACGGTAGCTAAGTGATGTCTTCCTACAAAGCATATGATGCGATCAGTTAGGACATTCATGTGATTATGTTGATCATAGTCAAGGGTCATATAGGTGGGTCTAGTTAATCTCGAAATCATGGGTAGAACTTAACTAGTGCTTATGATATCTTGACCATAGCCAAGGTCATAAGCAACTAGGGGTAAAAACAATATCGGGAGTTTCAAGAGTTGAAATTTGCAATGAGATTGCATACTATCTATATGATAGTTGGATCCTGATCCCACTGTGAGTAAGAGTTACTCCCAGGAGAGTTTTGCACTTTACAATTAGCTAATCCAGTAGGTGTCTAGAAAGGTGTTAACGGGATTTGACCTCTGGGAAAACGAGATTTATTTTAATTAGGTCCGTACGAAAGCACGGGGAACCTCCTTCAAAGTACCGACAATGGCCTGGATGACCGGTTAGCGAAACTGTAGAATGTAATTAATCCTGGCTAGTTTTCTTTTAAGGTTTTGAAAGAAAATTTGATAAAAGCAGTGGGAGATATCGATTAGATAAGATAATAACCAATCTAGTTCTTTGCAAGAGCATTTCGCTGAGTGTATTTTTTTTTCTCTCCTAATGGCAGATACCGATGACGGGACTTAAGCTTCTTTTAGAGAAAAACAATCTGACAGGACCGAATTATAAAGAATGGTTGAGAAACTTGAATATTGTACTCATATATGATAAAGTATCATATGTCCTCACTACCAAAGCTCCACCCGTCCCAGGACCTGAATCATCTGTTTCGGATAAGGAGATCCGAAAAACATGGGATATTGACTATGACACGGCCAAGTGCCTCGCGCTTGCTTCTATGGACAGTATTCATCAGAAGCAACACGAGAAGATGGATGTTCAATCCATCTTTTATCATACAAAAGAGTTGTATGCAGAGCAATCTCGGACCTTACGATACGAGGCATCTAAAAAGTTGTTTCAGATGCGTATGGCCCCTGGCACATCAGTAGGAGAACATGTCTTGCTGATAATTGGTCTTATAGAAGAACTTGAGGACCTGAGATGGACTACGGATAATAACCAATATACAGATATTGTTCAACAGTCTCTCCCCCTTGCCTTTGCTCCATCCATAGTGAATTTCAATATGAACGATTTAGAGAAATCATTGCCTGAGCTTCTCAATATGTTGAGAAGTGCAGAGAGCACGCTTAAGACAGCGAGAACTCCCGCTCTGCTTGCTGGGCCATCTTCCTCTTTCGTCCCAAAAGCCAAGGCCAAGAGAAAGAAGAAGAAGAAACCCATCAAACTGAAAGGTGGAGTTCAAAAGGCGAAGGGAAAAGACAAATCTGGGGCCGTGGGAAGTGGAAATGGAGAATGTTTTTACTGCAACAAGTCGGGACATTGGAAATGCAACTGTGCTGTGTATGTTGTTGATCTCAAGAAGAAGAAGCATGTTGATGCTTCCGCTTCAGGTGTGTTTGCAACTGAAAACTGTTTTTCTATAAACTCAGCATCTTGGGTATTAGATACCGGTTCTGATTCTCACACCTGCAATTGTATGCAGAGATTGAGAAACAGTAGAGTTTTGAAGACTGTTGACCATACTCTGCGGGTTGGAAATGGTTCCAATGTACATACTGTATCCGTAGGAGAGTATCATCTGGGGTTGCCTTCGGGTTGTATTATGGTTTTGAACCCTTGTTATTATGTACCAAGTATGCTATGTAATATAATATCCGTTTCTTTGTTGGACAATGAAGGATATCATTTTGTGTTGCAGAATAATATTATGAAAATTAACTTGAATCAATGGTTGATTGGGTATGGTACACTAAATAACGGCATTTACGTCCTGAACCAACATACAGTTTTCAATATACATGTAACACCTTAGAATATGATTAGTGGTAATTGTGTTTTAATGTGGGGTTTTTGATAAAAAGTTTACCAAAACGGTTTTCAAATAATTTATCTGGTTTTATGAATATTTTATTAGAATTTTATCTTGACTGCTCACACTTGTGCATGTTAACTAGGGTTAAGTCTAAGGTTAAACCATGTTTAGATAAGCATGGTGGGTTAACCATTTAGTTAAGCTAAATTGTTTTAATTAGGGGATTTGAGTTTTTAAAATTTGAAATTAGTTTAGGGGTTGAATTATTTAGAGGAGAGAGAGGGTATGATGGATGTGCCATGCTTGGCATTTAATGAGGAGAGAGGGTGAGGGGTTGACTCTCTTGGGTTGTTTTCAAATCAATTTCTTTTATCTCTCACACTCTCTCTCACTCACATCTCTCCCTCTCACTCTCACACACTCACCCAAAAAAAAAAAAAACAAACAGCAGCAGCTGTAACAACAGCTACAACAACAACAACAGAAGCAGCAGCAGCAGGAGTGGCAACAGCAGCAGCAACAAGCACAGCATCAGCTGCATCAGCAACCACAACAACATAACAACAACAGTAACATCAGCACCAGCACACCAACAACAACAAGCAGCAACATCAGCAATAGCAGCAGCAACCACAGCAACAGCAAAGCATCAGCAATAGCAGCTTCAGCAACAACAACACCAACAGCAGCAGCTGTAGCAGGCAGCAGCAGCACTCCAGCAGTAGCAACACACTCTTCTTCTTCTTCTTCTTCTTCTTGTCTTCTCCTACATCCCAGAACCCCTAGAGGTATAATCTCTTAACTTGATTTCCTTGCTTGCTTATCATATGGTTATTTAGTTTAGTTAGTGTTTATATTGTGATTTAGTGCTAGTTTTGGGTATTTCGAGTGAGACTTGACCAAGTGTTGGTTTTTACTGGTAGTATAGCTTGACTAGGTGTTGTTAAGGCCGGTTATCTTAGGATTTACCCCAGATTTCATTAAAAATTTCCAGACCTTTGCAAATGGGTGTAACTTAGCTTTTTATATAGACTTTTAGGATATCCGAGATCTGCTTCAACCTTGATCATTTTATTGTTTAGCAAACACCTAAAGAATATTGTGAAGGCTTTTTAGAGTAGTGTGTAGGGTTTTTGTGCCGGTTTTTCTCTTGAAAATCCGGCAACCTCCTCCTATTTTCCGGCGTCACCGGCCCCCATGAAGAGATGGGTGGTTGTTCTTTGGGTAGTGGCATCTGTGAGTGTTTTCCAGTGTGTGGTATTGTTTGGGTTTTAAGTTTTGTTGTTGGTGAAATCTGGGAGAGTTTGGTTAGCTTTTTGTGTTTTTGTGGACCTTTGACGGTATTTTTGATGGTTTAGTTGGAGAATAGGGTAGATTAGGGTTTCTAGGTTAGAGTAGCTCTAATATTTGCTGTTGGTATCACTTGACTCTTGTAATTTCACTTAATTTCACAAAACACCCTATTGTTGCAAACTTAGTGCTTTAAGGCGTTTTTAAATAAAACTTTAGGATACGTAGAATCTGCTGTATCTAGGGTAGTTTTCTTAGTAAGCAAACTTATACACTAGGCTGTGAATGGTGTTAGGATCCTAGGATAGAGACCTGGGCACACTCCACCAGGTTTTGGCCGGTATTTCCCCCCTTGCCGTCGGCCAAATTTTGGTGAAGTGATTTGGGTTTTGTTAGGTAGTTGTCTGTAGGAAGGGTGAGGGGTTTGGCCTTGTTTGATTTTCTTGTTTTTTCTCCAGATCAAATCTGGGACCGTTTACCTATTTTTAGCGTAGCGGGACTTGCGCGACATGTACGATGCATGTCGAGTTGGTTTGCTGTGTGTCACGGCGTGTCGCTGTATGCCATAGCGTGTCGCGTTGGTTTTGGCGTATGCACACACGTTACGTATACGCGCGCGTTTAGTTCGCGACGCGAGTTTCTCGTTTAGTTTTAATATCGCGTTTTGCAGGATTTTAGCTTATGTGTTGCTTTATGTAAATTCTAGGTTCGCAGGCGGGAACTTCGAGCGCCGCGGAGAAAGGAAAGCAGGTGGTCGGACACACCTAGCGCGAGATCACGGGTGAGTAGATGTAACATCTACGGGGGACAATCGTTTGGATGGCACAAGTCGCCCGATAGTTTTACTAATTTAAAAGATTCCCTGTGATGTTAGTAATTAGGAGTATAATACTTGCATGTTATCTGCTATTCATGATCTATGTTTTACCTACATATGTGAACTCATTCTATAGGACACCTGCACCATTGCCAGGGTTTTTATATACAGCACGAGCACTATTCATGTGTACACACGCCCTGGAAATTGCCATGTCACGACATTAGATAACTTATAATCTAGAACATTGTCACCATAATTGATGCTTAAACCCGTGCTATTGAATTAAATCCTTAAAATGAAATTGTAGAATTTCTATTCATGTTCATGTACCTCATTACCTCATATCGTTCATGCCTAGTCTATTAATCATACATTGCAACTTGATTATTGATACCATATGCATTCATTATCATTGGCATATGCACTTATGATGTTTTCTTGAGATTTATGGTATTTCTGGATTTCGGGGAAAGCCGCAAGAATTTCTAAACTTATTACCCCTTTTAAAAATGTGTAAAGTTGCGGTTTTCTAGCGATTTAAGTGTCGTCCACCATGAGTTTGCTGTGGTTTTCGAGACCCGTTTCGAGGAGTTGGATGAACCGTCTCGGGTACATGGTGGGCTCGGTAAGGTACCCCAGGGCAAGAAGTTCGAGTAGTAGACGATGAGCCTGGCAGGGGATGGACTACCTACCGGTGATTTTTTTGGCATGGCGGATATCCAGAGGATATCGACCGTGGCCGTGAGATGATGAGATATTGATATTCGTGATGGGTCAGCCGGACGGCTGAGGCCAGAGATACTATGATATGAGATTTGAGACAGTTTCGAGGTGTCGTTGTTGGACACGGATTCTTATTGATTCTATTAAGATTATGCTGATATTTAAAAGAGTTTCCAAAAGAAAAGAATGATTTCTTTTACTTACATATTCAGATCACGAGTTGATTCATGTTGCATACATACCTGCCAGTACATTCATGTGCATACATACCTGCTAGTATATCCTGCCATATCTGTATTATAGATGCTAGGATACTTGCGTGCATGCATGCGATAGCCTCTATGGATGTTATTTTTTTTTACTCACGAGTTGGCAACTCACCCCCGTTGTGGCACAGCCTTTCTGCAGGTTCGCTCCGTCAGCACCGTAGCGGCGGGCGCACTAGCTTCTTTTGCCTCCTTTGCTTGGACTCGAGGCTTTTGCTTGTAGGTGGGTTATATTATTATTTTGTACCGCCTTGTATATTCATTGTATCTAGAGTACTCCATCTACTATATGAGCTGCACCTGTCATTTGTATTGTTGTATATTGACCTAGAGACGAGACAGTGAGATTTGTGGACTTTTTATGCTGTATTTGGGGTCGAGCTCACTTGAGTCGACATGATAATTACTTATGCTTCTCATGCTTATTTTTGCACATTGTTGATTTATATTGCGTGGGATTTATTACAGCCTTGGGGCGAAGAGCTAGCTCCCTCTTGGGGATGCCATATTTCATGTATTCATTTATCCTCCAGTTTTGTACCCGTTTGGGGGCCTATTTTTACAAGGGAGACTCTGCCGGAATTTTTGGAAAAAGGGATGTTGCTTTTAAAAAGTTTGATGTGACTTAATGGACTAAATCGCTTTCAATAAATTGGTTTCTCCTTCACTCTAATTCTTAATCGGGTTTTGTTTTCTGGGCTTTGGCTTACTTATTTTACGGACGCCTTGTGACGTTTCGTAACTTAAGTGCCAGTCACGTTTCGTACCCTGCGGGTCATGGCAAAGTTGGTATCAGAGCGATAGGTTTTACCTTTCTGAGTGTAGGATGACTCTTGGTAGATGGAGTAAGTGACTTAAGCAGGGCAACATAGCGTGTGTATGTCCGCGGCATACTTGCGATACGGTACTCCGCCTAAGTGACTTTAGGATGTACTTGCTTGAAATTCCTTCTTCAATTTCGTGTATCCTATGATTCTATTGCACTATTCTTACTATCCTGTTTCTTGTACCAGCCACTATGCTGCCGAAGGCTACGAGAGCGCAGAGGGCTGCCGCCCGAGATGAGATCCGAGCAGGCTCGTCCGAGACGAGGACCGAGCAGGGTGGTGTACCTACGCCTTAGGGACAGACTGATCCGCCTTCCCCAGGCCGTATGGATAGGCTAGAGTCTGGTATGGAGGAGCTACGATAGATGATGAGAGGTATGCAGGAGCTACAACAGATGGTGGGATCCTCAGTGGAGGCTAGTCGTGCGCCGAGATCGGAGGACATACCTACCACATCACAGACGACCATAGTACCTGCTACCCAGACAATTGCTCCTACCACTACTACCGTGGCCATTCCCGTATCGCTACATGATTTCATGAGGCTGAGACCTCCAGTATTCACCGGCACAGATGCGGCGGAGGATCCACAGACATTCCTTGACAGATTAGCCAGGATTTGCCGTTCGCTCAGATGTTCTGACGATCGATGGGTGGAGCTTGCGAGTTTCCGTCTAGAGGGCCTTGCGCAGACATGGTTTGAGTCCGTCGAGAGAGGTCGAGCTGCAGGTCTACCTCCTATGACTTGGGCCGAGTTTACAGTGGTATTTCTGGCTCGTTTCCTTCCAGAGAGCGTTCGTGACGCTAGGGCTCGTAGTTTTGAGGCCTTGATCAAGACTCCAGGGATGACGGTGTCTGAGTACGATGTCTAGTTCACGCAGTTGTCCAGATATGCTCCGTATTTTGTGGATACTGAAGGGAAGAGAGTGAAGAGGTTCGTGCAAGGACTTGACGTCCAGCTATTTCTTACCATCGGCGTCCAGCACTTCGACACTTATTCAGCTGCTTTGGTCACGGCATTACGGATGGAGGCACGTATCTCAGCGACTTCGGCCGTTTCTGGGCCGAAGAGGATTCATACCGTTGTTCCATCTCAGAGGTATCGTGCCAGATTCTTTCCGAGAGATGGTGCCGGCAGAGGAGTTGGACGAGGTTAGCTGTATGGTTCATATCCGCAGGGACAGTAGGCGTTGCCAAGATGTTTTGGGTGCGGGAGTCCGCACCATCTTGTTAGAGACTGTCCGGTGAGACGACGGGGAGCGGCGACAGTTCCACATGTGACCTTACCACCTTCACCACCTCCTCCTCAGAGAGCTCTACTTCCTACCACAAGCGATGCTCCACGCCAGTTAGGTGCACCCAGAGGCCGTGGACGCGGTGGTCCTGTTCAGAGAGGACGGGAAGGCAGAGGCCGAGGCCGAGGACAGCCAGCTATCGGTGGGGGACAGGCCCGAGTTTTCGCCTTGACACCGCAGGACGCACAGGCATCCAATGTCGTTGTGACAGGTACCTTGCCGGTTTGTTCTTTCGACGCACGGGTATTATTCGACCCAGGTTCCACACATTCGTATGTCTCTACACACTTTGCACCGATATTGGGCCGTGAGTCGTCATCGTTAGATCAGCCGCTTGTGGTTATTACTCCGGTAGGCGAGTTTTTTGTCGCTCGTTTTGTGTTTCGTTTGTGTTCCGTTCGTATCGGGGAGAGGGATTCATTGGTAGATTTGACTCTTCTCGATATGTTGGACTTTGATGTGCTTCTGGGCATGGATTGGCTAGCCACTTGTTATGCTTCAGTGGACTGCCGTGAGAAGGCAGTCAAATTTAGCTTTCCGGGAGAGCCAGTCCTTGTTATTCAAGGAGACCGCAGTGTCACCCTTCCCCGTTTGATTTCGTCTCTTCATGCCGGTCAGCAACTACGGAAGGGATGTTAGGGATTCTTACCCTATGTCTGTGATACTCGAGCTGCAGAGGTTCCGATGGACCGGGTCCCGATTGTTTGTGAGTTCCCCGATGTTTTCCCTGATGAGCTACCTGGGCTACCGCCTGAGCGCGACGTTGAGTTCTGCATTGACTTGATTCCCGGCTCGGGGTCTATTTCTATACCGCCCTATCGGATGGCCCCGGCGGAGCTTAGAGAGCAGAATGATCAGTTGCAGGATTTGGTAGATAAGGGGCTTATTCGACCTAGCGTTTCTCCGTGGGGTGCTCCTGTCCTGTTCGTCAAGAAGAAACACGGCAGTTTACGCTTGTGCATTGACTACCGCCAGCTGAACAAAGTTACCGTACGGAACAGATATCCTTTGCCCCGCATCGATGATTTGTTCAACCAGCGTCAGGGGGCAGGATATTTTTCGAGGATCGACTTGCGATCAGGATACCATCAGCTACGAGTTCGACAGGAGGATATACCGAGGACAGCTTTCCGCACGCGCTACGACCACTATGAGTTTTTGGTGATGTCGTTCGGACTCACCAACGCCCCAGCAACATTCATGGATTTGATGAACCGTATATTTAGGCCGTATCTTGACTTGTTCATCATCGTGTTCATTGACGATATTTTGGTGTATTCCCGGAGCCGAGAGGAGCACGAGTAGCACTTGCGGATCACGTTGCAGACTTTTAGGGAGCACCAGCTTTTCGCAAAATTTTCCAAGTGTGTTGTTCCCCTCCGAATGGCGGAGCGACATAGAGACATCTTTCCTGAGATTCGGGGCAGATGCTATTTGGTTTTATCCGTCCACCTCTCCGAAGATGCCAAGTTGATTTATGGCACCGTGTATCGAAGGTTTAGACGGATGCGGCCGATGTAGCAGACTTCGTCAGATTCCCCCTCGTTCGAGGGGTTTTTTGATTGTGGGGACGCTCTTCCCTGCAGGCGCAAGCCCCTGCAGTTAATTACGCTACCGCATCGCGGTAACAATTTTCTCCTTCTCCAGATGGTCACTTCATGTCGTGGGTGTTTGTTTTGTTTGTGGTTGCCCGTAGATTGTATACGGAGACTAATTTACGTCGTCGCCCGTAGGACGTGGATTAGTCCAAATCCGTATTTTCTTAGATTTGGATTTGGGGTTTTAGTTTAAGAATACGTTAGCCATTTTTGGGGCTAAGATCAACTTAAATGTTTGTTAAGGATACGTTAGTCTAATTTGAGACTAAGATCAACTTAACAGGATCGTTTAGATCCAACAAGAGAGCATTTGGGGGCTCTATTGTTCTAGTTTAGGGACATAGTGGTCCATTGAATGTATGGCCGTCGGGACCCGTCACCTCTCTGACGACGTTGAAGGATTACAACAACAGATATCAGAGGAGTTCAGAGATGTACCCTTGAACCAAAGTTGGTTGGGAGATCTCTAGTCCAATTTGGGACTAAAGTCTGTTTGAAGGTTTTGGTTTAAGGATACGTTAGCCATATTTGAGGCTAAGATCAACTTAAACGTTTGTTAAGGATACGTTAATCCAATTTGAGACTAAGATCAGCTTAACAGAATCGTTTAGATCCGACAAAAGAGCATTTGGGGGCTCTATTGTTCTAGTTTAGGGACATAGTGGTCCACTGCCAGTTTAGGGACATGGTGGTCCATTGCCAGTTTAGGGACATGGTGGTCTATGGAATGTATGGCCGTCGGGACCCGTCACCTCTCTGACGACGTTGAAGGATTACAACGACAAATATCAGAGGAGTTCAGAGATGTACCCTCGAACCGGATGTAAATTGATTTGAGAGAGCAGTTGTGCTCAGTTCAATTTAATTTGAGGACTTATGGCCAGAATTGGGCTAAGTCCAGTTGAGAATATTCAACATTTTATTTGTGTTTGGCCTGTCAGGCCTTTATTTGGGCTCTGCCCTTTCTAATAATGCGCTGCATTTTTTTTATTTGGTCTGATAGACCTTTTAATTGGGCTCTGCCCTTTTTTAATAATGCATTGTATTTTTATTTGGTCTGATAGACCTTTTAATTGGGCTCTGCCCTTTTTTAATAATGCATTGCATTTTTATTTGGTCTGATAGACCTTTTAATTGGGCTCTGCCCTTAATAATGCACTGCATTAAATGTTCTGACAGTGCCCCACGTGGCTTGTCAGGCGCTTTGCGCCAATTGAGAAGCGCAAGGCGCAAATTCATGTGGAGGTGACACGTGTCACGCGCTAGTGAGCGCAAGTCTGTTAGCGCAGTGCGCTGCGCTAGTGCGCTGCTGCCACGTGGCGCGCTCTGGTGACTTGCGTCAAACCAAGAGAGCAGTACTCTGTTTTTAGAAGCGCAAGGCGCAGTTGTTCTGTGATTGACACGTGGCGCTCTCTGGTGGCTTGCGCCAATCCAAGGTGCGCAACAGTGCAGATTTCAAAAGTGCAAGGCACTGTTTAATATCCTGATCAAATTCAGATCAACGAAAATAAGTTTTTTCTTTTTTCCAGAGAGGTTCTACCTCAAATTTCAAGAACCAGTGGTTCATCAAAAGGAAATGCCTTTATATAGATCAAAAGATCTTGTCATGAAGTAGATTACTTCTTTATTATTATTTTTTATTAAAGATCTTGATCTTGTTCTTAGATCATTGATCTTTTTAGAAGAAATTCTTCTTTTTTCCAAAGGTTTTACCTTTTTTTCTTTCTCTCTGAATTGTTCTCAAAGTTTTAGAGGAGGTCTCTGAATCTCTATCTCTGTCTCTGTTTTTTGTGTGTTTTAGACTTGGAGTCTAGGGGCCTTTATATATGGCCAATTGATTTGTTAAATCAGTTAAAGAGATCTTTCTCTGAGTGATTTAGGGATGTTTCCCCACCGCTGGATCTTTGATCCTAGGGCTTCTGTTTTACAGAAGATAATCTTCTTATTTTAATAAGATTAGAAAGATCTTTATAGAATTTTAATTCTGATTTAGTGCAGGCACAGTTGGTGCAAGCGCACCTGCGCTTGACACGTGTCGCGTAGCGCAGAGCGCAGCGCAACTGCGCTGACACGTGTCGCGCAGCGCAACTGCGCTAGCGCAACTGCGCTGACACGTGTCGCGCAGCGCAGAGCGCAAGTCAACTGAAGCGTTGCTTCCTTTATTATTATTTGAATTTTTAAAACAGAGTTTTGCTCTGATTGGGGGAAACAGAAGCGTTGTTTCATTTCCCGCCTTAGAATTTGAGCAGAGCTTTGCTCTGAAAGGGAGATTTTCTCCTTTATTATTATTATTTATTTATTATTTATTTATTTATTTATTTTATTGTTATTATTTTGTACAGAGCGGATTTTGAGCTAAAATTTTGGCGGGAACAAATTCCCCCCACTACTTTGCCCACGTAAGTATGTACGTGGGTGAAATAGTGCAAAGTTATGCATGGTCACCGAATTGAGGGCTTAGGAGACCAGTTTAGGGTCTTTGTGGCCTAAGACTTTCCAACTTTATAAACCGTGAGGGTTTCATAAAGACTTTTCTCCCTACGGATCGAGGGGATCTCGTAGGTTTATTTTCTCCTTAGGAATCGTGAGGATTTCTAAGTGCGTTTTCTCTTATAAGTCGTAAGGATCTTATAAGAAAATTTTCCCTCTTACGAGTCGAGAGGACCCGTAAGTGGTTGTTTCCCTCCTGGTCGAGATTTGACTTCGGAGAGTGTGGCCCGTGAATAGTATGCAAGAGTCCGTTTTGGGACGACTTGCAGGGCCCTAATGCTTAGGAAACAGGTTTTTTAATCCCCGCTGCCTAAGGATTTTCCTCACGAGTCGAGAAGAATCGAGCATTTCTCGCAAAGACACTAATTTCCTCACGAGTCGATACGAATCGAACATTTCTCGCAAGCATATCCTAACGTCACAGTTAACCTCTGCTCTTTACGACAGAGGTCCGTTAGGGTCAGTGGTACTAGGGTTTTGTCCGTCGTACCGTCGCGTTGGCTGATGTATTCCTCGATAGGAAATCTTGCTGTTCGAGTAGCCTTGCGACTGTCGTGTCTCTGATCCCTTCGGGGGCTGGACAAGACGTCTTCAAGCAATCCTCCTAGGCAGTTTGACCGTCGAAAGAGCAAGCGTTAGGAATTTTGCCGTGCCACTTTTTACTTGAGGTTAGGCTCATTTTGGAGAGCCCCGATGAGTTATAACCACTCCGCGCTGGTGTGGGATGATCTCCGATAGTCTTTCAGGCTTTATATGACTTGCCGTTAAGATTCTGAAGCTAGAAATTTGGCCTTCGCTTCGTTTGCTGGCATTGCGTCCTCTATATCGAGATGAATGTCGTGGTTGTCTCTAGGTTGTTGGTGAACCGTCGAGGTTTGGAACTAGGGATTTTGCCGTGGCTCCGTTGTTTGATTGTCGCGTTTGAACCCTGCTGGAGGAAGAATGTTGTGGTGGTGACCACTCCGCACTGGTGCGAGATGATCTCCGATTGTCTTTCAGGCTTTATATGACTTGCCGTTAAGACCCTGAAGCTAGGAATTTGGCCTTCGCTTCATTTGCTTTGGCGCGTCCGAATCCTGCTGGGGGAAGAACGCTGGGGTGACATCGCGTCAACTGTATCGAGACGAACGTCGAGGTGGTTCCTAGGTTGCCTGTGAACCATTAGGACCTAGAACTAGGGACTTTGCCGTGGCTCCGTTGTTTTAACCTTGGGTTGTTGATGTTGTATCTACATCCTGCTGGACTGCGAAGAAACGCCATTGTTGACATTGCGTCTGCTGTATCGAGACGAATGCTGAGGTGAAGCTGGAATTTTGCCGTCGCTTCGCTTTGTTTCGACTGTAAGGTCTTTTGTTGGCGTTGTATCTGTATCCTGCTGGACTGCGAAGGAACGCCGTTGTTGACATCTCGTCTGCTGTATCGAGACGGATGTTGAGGTGAAGCTGGGATTTTGCCGTCGCTTCGCTTTGTTTCAACTGTAATGTCTTTTGTTGGCGTTGTATCTGTATCCTGCTGACTGCGAAGGAACGCCGTTGTTGACATCTCGTCTGCTGTATCGAGACGAATGTTGAGGTGAAGCTGGGATTTTGCCGTCACTCCGTTGTCTTTCGACCGTAAGGTCTTTTATTGGCGTTGTATCTGCATCCTGCTAGACTGCGAAGGAACGCCGTTGTTGACATCTCGTCTGCTGTATCGAGACGAATGCTGAAGTGGTCTCTAAGTTGTCAGTGAACCGTGGAGACTTGGCTCTCTTTCGGATGGAGCCTGTTGGGAAGGTATGGTTCCTTCTTTGTTTGTGCCCCTGGATTGTATACAGGGATCGATGTGATCTCACCTGTAGGGCAAAAATTTCATTATATATATATTTCATTTTATTTCTTTCCACGATGCTCTATCATTTCAGCTTTTATATCGCGAAGGTCGCGATTGCCCAATCATTTCGGCTATTTTTCGCGGTGCCCAATCATTTCGGCTATTTTTCTTTTTTACTCGCTGCTTTTTATTGCGAGTTGCCCAATCATTTCGGCTATTTATTTTATTTTCACTCGCTGCTTTTTTATCACGAGTGTGGAACTTGGAATCTGATGCCAATCTCAGCATCAGCATCGCTACAACTGGAATATTGCCAGGAGCGAATCATCATTTGCCTGAAAGGACTTGGAATCTTAATACCGGTTTAGGCATCAGTATCACTACAACTGGGATGTTGCCAGGAGCGAATCATCATTTGCCTTTGTCGATGTTGAACAAAGGTGGTTTAGTAAACAGGGTTAGGATCCTGTCGACTAAGGCTTTTGACTTCATGAGCCGTAAGGGTCTCACAAAGGTATTTCTCCCTACAAGTCATGAGGATCTCGTAGGTGTGTTTTCTCCTTAGGAATCGTGAGGATTACTAAGTGCATGTCCTCTTATAAGTCGTAAGGATCCTACAAGAGTGCTTTCTCTTTATAAGTCGAGAGGACTTACAAGGGTTGTTTACCGTGTGGACATATCCCTAGTCACGGGTGGGACTTTGCTGGGGAAATGTTTATTCGCGCCCGTGGATTGTATACAAGGGCCAGTATTGAGCCACTTGTAGGGCAGTATTGGAGGTTGTGGGGGTTGCTTAAGAACAGGTTCAAGTCTCTGTAACTTAAGACTTTCAAATCTTATGAGCCGTGAGGGTCTCATAAGAGAGTTCTCCTTACGAGTCGTGAGAATCTCGCAAGTGTAATTTCTCCTTAGGAATCGTGAGGATCCCTAAGTGTGTTGCTCCCTTGTGAGTCGTAAGGATCTTACGCGGGTGGTTTCTCCTTACAAGGTCGAGAGGACCCTGTAAGTGTCTTTTAACGAGGTTGCGCCCTTTCGGGTTTTCACAAGACTCGCCGGTAGCCCTGCTGTTTTTACTCACGGAGCCCTTTCGGGTTTTCATCCGTGCCCATTTTGCTTATGGACATACCGTTTTTATTGCTTTTTTAAATATTTTTTTATATTCTTTTTCTAACGAGGTTGCGCCCTTTCAGGTTTTTACAAGACTCGCCGGTAGCCCTGCTGTTTTTACTCACGGAGCCCTTTCGGGTTTTCATCCGTGCCCATTTTGCTTATGGACATACCGTTTTTATTTATTTATTTATTTATTTTTTCTCCTTTTTTTTATCACGTCAGCCTGGGGATGCTGCGGTAGTAGTTTAAAGACGTTTCGGTCATATGTCAACGTATGATTACGCAACTAAATTTTGTTGCAAATCTTCGCATGTTTTGTGCCGGAGGTGGATTCCTTGAAGAGAGGGCTGAAGGTGATTTCTTTGTCAGAGTCGCTTCCAAAGGTGATAACTTGCGATCCCTTCGTGTCGGCTATGTGACAGTTGCCAGTAGCTCTTTCGTGCTCACTTGTCATGCTTTTCCGTTCCCGACGAGCTTTGCGCTTCACTCGTTTAACGTGTTGTCGATGGGCAACATATTCCTGCCACCAGTTTTTAAAGGCTATGTACTCCTCGGTGGGGTGTGCAATCCTCTGATAGTATATGCAGAAGTTAGGATGTATGTCTGCTTCATCAAGACATATATTGCCAGGGGAATTTCCTTTGAGAGAGGGCAACTTCATTCCTGTTGCCAGGACCCTAGCGAATCGTTTCCTTGCTTTAAGCTTGTTTTTGCTGGTGATAGGGATGCTTTGCTCCAGTTGGGGTGTCTCGACCTTTTCTTCTAGTCGTCGGCGTTTGGCTTTTCCAAATATAGTTAGTTTACGCTTTCCCGATCAGCTTTACTTTTCAAAAGAGCTTCGTTGAGGAATGCATCAATTGCTTCATCTGATGGCCCCAGAAGTTCCGGTTTAGGATCTGCCCCCAGCTTCTCAGTGCAAGGAGTGTTCTCATCGTTTGTAAACGAGTGGGAGATCATATGACAACTTGCTACGTAACCCTCAGATTCATCCGACGAGCTTTCTCCATCATCTTCCTCCTGAAAGACATGGCTGAGGAACTCTTAGAGCATGATGGGAATCCGCGCCTTCTGATTATATTCCTCCAGCGCGTCGATCTGTTTTTGCAGGCTCGTGCGCCTGTCACCAGGCTTCATGGCCCTTTTGGACTTCTTCTTCTTCTTCTTTGAAGATTTCGACGGCTTGGTGTGAGTGCTTGGGCCATCACCACCGATTTTTGGAGTTGGGCACGGTTTCAACATCCCTTCGATGATCTGGGGTTCTAGCGGGTTCTTCCATCTGATCGCCGGGCATGCCATGAGATCATTCAGTATCCTTTTGGTTTTGGCTGATAGCACAACCTCCCATGGAGCTTCTTCAACAAGGGAGCATGTTTCCCCCGGCATATTCATCTTTTTAAGGGTATGAGGTTGTGGCGGGTTCACCTTCCAGTTTTCGGATAATGCGAACTTGCCTTGTTGGTACTGATCCTCGATCCATCACTTGAAGATGAAACAATCTTCGATTGGATGGCTTACCGCTTGGTAGTAAGGGTAGTAATTAAGATCGTTGACATCGCCTGGCTGCAACGGACGTTTTGGACTCGGCAGATTGATGAGTCTGTTGCGCACTGCCGGCTCGAACAGTCTTCTCGTTTTATTCTGAGGGAACGAGTAAGGACTTCTCAGTCTCTCCTCGAGGGATGGGCGTGGACGCACGTTGTTTTGGCGAACAACCGGCTTTGAGTTTCCCTGCTATTATTGAGCATTGGCGACGATGATCGCTTTTCCTTTCCCCTTCTCATTTCGAGAGTCCGGCTTTGGAGGAGACGGTTTGTGGCCCATCTGGTCTATTTGGGCCAACTTGTCGATCAAGGCCTGGAAAGTAGTTGGCTTGAAGAACATCATGAATTGCGAGATGGTCTCTTGCGGATCAAGAGTGCCCACGAACATGCCTACCGTAGGTGCTTCTTCGATGCGTTGTTCGCACTTCGACCATAAGTTTCGCCATCGTATTGCGTATTGAACCCACATTTCGCCTGGCCTTACCCTGGCGTTAATCAGTGCTGTCATCGGGGTGTGTTCACTAGCACTCGCGAATCTTTGTGTAAACAATAGCTCCATCTCTGCAAATGTTTTGACAGAGTCGTTAGGTTGCTCCGAATACCATTCGAAATCCGTTTCTGCTAGGCTGCCGACGAATTGGCGAAGCAACAGTTTTTCGTTGCTTCCAGTATTGCCGCATAGAGCCCTGAACTGAGCGACATGTTGATGGGGATTGCCTGTCCCCTTGTACACGTGGAATTTTGGGATCTTGTAGCCCGGCGGGTACTTTATCTGATCATACCAGCCTGGATACGATCGCCCAGTTTTGACGACTTGGCCGGCCGCTTAATTTTCCTGGTGAACTCATATTTGCTGAGCGATATAATCATCCAGGGCGGACTTGGAAATAGTTTCCTCCTTGGCTGCTGAAAGAGCCGGAGGTGGATTTGATGTTTCTCCTCTGTCGTCTTCGAGGATAATCAGAGGATCTTCAGCTGGAGGGTCCTGCTGGATCATCATACCCACCATGTCTTGGAACAGAAGAGCCATTTGCTTTATATTGGCCGCTTGTTCCACAGCCTCCTTGTCCTTCTTTTCGAGCATTCTCCGAAGGAATTCAGCATCAGTCTCATGTTCGTGACGTTGTTCCGATGACTCCTCCGGGCTTTCTTTTGGCCGGGTAAGTGCGGCCATTGCAGTCAGCATCTTTTGAAGCTTCTGCTGTTGTTGTTCCTGAGCCCTTGTTATTGATCGGGTGAGCGGTCGGTGGCCCGTCGAAGTGCGTCTTTCCTCTTTTCCGGAAGCCATGTAAACGGTATGTACCACCATGCCCCCAGACTTAGGGCGTTTGGGCTCGGTGTTTTTGTGGTCTGCCACGTTTACAGGGGCTTTCTCTGGCCTCCTTTTCTTTTGAGTAGTCGACGTGGAGGGGGCCGTTGTAGCGGGCACCCAAGTGGTTGTCGTTTTTTGCGGCTTACTGGGACGGTTCCCTTCCGGCTGAACCTTCAGCTTCTTCTGTCGGCGGAGGTAGTCTTGATCGATCACTGACTCTTGGACACGTCGCCAGACTTTATAAACTTTGGAGGACAGCCGCTGAGAGGGTTGTTCCGGTTTTGCTTCTGCGACAGTCTCCATCGGTGGAGGAGATCTTTTCAGTATGGCGGTAGGCGAGTTCCTACGCACCTTGTTCAGCAGTTCAAAGCTGTTCCCGGTCGGAACTGCAGCATTTACTTCCACCGTTGGAGCTGGTGGAGTTAGCCCAGAGGGAGAGTTGCCCCCAGCCTTCCTCACTCGGCGCCAGTGATGACGGCGAGCATGTCACGAGATTGGAGTTGGTTTAGCCGTAGGGGTGACCTCCTCATGCCCCCTGTATTGGTCAGAATTTGCTGGTATCAGCCTTTTAAAGACTGACGTTCGTTGAGTGGGGACGGCCAACCTATCAAAAGCAGACTTCCGAGTAAAGGAAGCAACCTTGGTGATTTCTCCTGGAACGGGAGCAGGGATGGCTATCCGCTTCGGGATAACGCCTTCTGGTATTGCAGGCTTCTTCATGGGCCCTTTGGAGCTCTGGCCTAGTCTGTTAAAAACTGAGACAGTGGAGTTGGGCGACCCGTTGAGAGGGGCCGTGGTAGTTGTAAGCCGATCAAAGACCGACTTCTTTGGAGCTTCTTGCGATGACATTGGGGCGTTGAAGCTCATGGGTGGGAGCATGGTCCCGAAGAACAGACCGGTGGTAGCCTGAGTCACTTGTTCCACCGGCATAGCAAAGATGGAGGCCGCTTGAGGCCCATAAATCACTCCTCCGGATGGGACGGAGCGAGAGTTGCAGTTGCAGTTTGTGCAGTTTGAAGCCATTGATCTTCTGTTTTCTGCATAGAGCAAGACACCAAATCTAAGTACCTCGAATCCACAGGCAACCACAGCAAACTGCGATTCGTTCGCGAACACGACACACGAAGTGTGGAGTGGAAAGAGGAAAAGGTCCCACCGGGCGTGCCAGAATCTGTTCCCCTCCGAATGGCGGCGCGACGTAGAGACGTCTTGCATGAGATTCGGGGCAGATGCTATTTGGTTTTATCCGTCCACCTCTCCGAAGATGCCAAGTTGATTTATGGCACCGTGTATCGAAGGTTTAGACGGATGCGGCCGATGTAGCAGACTTCGTCAGATTCCCCCTCGTTCGAGGGGTTTTTTGATTGTGGGGACGCTCTTCCCTGCAGGCGCAAGCCCCTGCTGTTAATTACGCTACCGCATCGCGGTAACAACTTTCTCCTTCTCCAGACGGTCACTTCGTGTCGTGGGTGTTTGTTTTGTTTGTGGTTGCCCGTAGATTGTATACGGAGACTAATTTATGTCGTCGCCCGTAGGACGTGGATTAGTCCAAATCCGTATTTTCATAGATTTGGGTTTGGGGTTTTGGTTTAAGGATACGTTTGCCATTTTTGGGGCTAAGATCAACTTAAACGTTTGTTAAGGATACGTTAGTCTAATTTGAGACTAAGATCAACTTAACAGGATCGTTTAAATCCAACAAGAGAGCATTTGGGGGCTCTATTGTTCTAGTTTAGGGACATAGTGGTCCATTGAATGTATGGCCGTCGGGACCCGTCACCTCTCTGACGACGTTGAAGGATTACAACGATAGATATCAGAGGAGTTCAGAGATGTACCCTTGAACCAAAGTTGGTTGGGAGATCTCTAGTCCAATTTGGGACTAAAGTCTGTTTGAAGGTTTTGGTTTAAGGATACGTTAGCCATATTTGAGGCTAAGATCAACTTAAACGTTTGTTAAGGATACGTTAGTCCAATTTGAGACTAAGATCAGCTTAACAGGATCGTTTAGATCCGACAAAAGAGCATTTGGGGGCTCTATTGTTCTAGTTTAGGGACATGGTGGTCCATTGCCAGTTTAGGGACATGGTGGTCCATTTCCAGTTTAGGGACATGGTGGTCCATGGAATGTATGGCCGTCGGGACCTGTCACCTCTCTGACGACGTTGAAGGATTACAACGACAAATATCAGAGGAGTTCAGAGATGTACCCTCGAACCGGATGTAAATTAATTTGAGAGAGCAGTTGTGCTCAGTTCAATTTAATTTGAGGACTTATGGCCAGAATTGGGCTAAGTCCAGTTGAGAATATTCAACATTTTATTTGTGTTTGGCCTGTCAGGCCTTTATTTGGGCTCTGCCCTTTCTAATAATGCACTGCATTTTTTTTATTTGGTCTGATAGACCTTTTAATTGGGCTCTGCCCTTTTTTAATAATGCATTGCATTTTTATTTGGTCTGATAGACCTTTTAATTGGGCTCTGCCCTTTTTTAATAATGCATTGCATTTTTATTTGGTCTGATAGACCTTTTAATTGGGCTCTGCCCTTAATAATGCACTGCATTAAATGTTCTGACAGTGCCCCATGTGGCTTGTCAGGCGCTTTGCTCCAATTGAGGAGTGCAAGGCGCAAATTCATGTGGAGGTGACACGTGTCACGCGCTGGTGAGCGCAAGTCTGTTAGCGCAGTGCGCTGCGCCAGTGCGCTGCTGCCACGTGGCGCGCTCTGGTGAGTTGCGCGAAACCAAGAGAGCAGTGCTCTGTTTTTAGAAGCGCAAGACGCAATTGTTCTGTGATTGACACGTGGCGCTCTCTGGTGGCTTGCGCCAATCCAAGGAGCGCAACAGTGCAGATTTCAAAAGTGCAAGGCACTGTTTAATATCTTGATCAAATTTAGATCAAAGAAAACAAGTTTTTTCTTTTTTCCAGAGAGGTTCTACCTCAAATTTCAAGAACCAGTGGTTCATCAAAAGGCAATGCTTTTATATAGATCAAAAGATCTAGTCATGAAGTAGATTACTTCTTTATTATTATTTTTTATTAAAGATCTTGATCTTGTTCTTAGATCATTCATCTTTTTAGAAGAAATTCTTCTTTTTTCCAAAGGTTTTGCCTTTTTTTCTTTCTCTCTGAATTCTTCTCAAAGTTTTAGAGGAGGTCTCTGAATCTCTATCTATGTCTCTGTTTTTTGTGTGTTTTAGACTTGGAGTCTAGGGGTCTTTATATATGGCCAATTGATTTGTTAAATCAGTTAAAGAGATCTTTCTCTGAGTGATTTAGGGATGTTTCCCCACCGCTGGATCTTTGATCCTAGGGCTTCTGTTTTAGAGAAGATAATCTTCTTGTTTTAATAAGATTAGAAAGATCTTTATAGAATTTTAATTCTGATTTAGTGCTGGCACAGTTGGCGCAAGCGCACCTGCGCTTGACACGTGTCGCGCAGCGCAAAGCGCAGCATAACTGCGCTGACACGTGTCGCGCAGCGCAACTGCGCTGACACGTGTCGCGCAGCGCAGAGCGCGTTGCTTCCTTTATTATTATTTGAATTTTTAAAACAGAGCTTTGGTCTGATTGGGGGAAACAGATGCGTTGCTTCATTTCCCGCCTTGGAATTTGAACAGAGTTTTGCTCTGAAAGGGAGATTTTCTCCTTTATTATTATTATTATTTATTTATTTTTTTAATTTTTAATTTTTAATTTTATTGTTATTATTTTGTACAGAGCGGGTTTTGAGCCAAAATTTTGGCGGGAACATGTGCATTCTGGCTGGACAGCGTTGGTTTCTTGGGTCACATGATTACGAGAGATGGCATCTATGTGGACCCAAAGAAGATCGAGGCCGTTCAGCAGTGGTCCAGACTGACATCGGTTACTGAGATCCGCAGTTTCCTAGGCCTGGCTGGCTACTACAGGCGATTCATTCAGGATTTCTCCCGTATTGCTGCACCTTTGACCGGATTGACCCGGAAGAGAGTTTCTTTCGATTGGACGGAGGAGTGCGAGCACAGTTTTCAGCAGCTGCGGACTTGTTTGACTATGGCGCCGGTGTTATCTTTTCCTTCAAGATCAGGCGAATTCGTGGTTTATTGTGACGCTTCACGAGTGGGGCTAGGGTGCGTATTGATGCAGCATAACAGGGTGATCGCGTATACTTCATGGCAGTTGAAGAAACATGAATAGAACTACCCCACTCATGATTTGGAGATGGCTGCAGTGGTCTTTGTACTTAAGATCTGGCGACATTACCTATACGGCGAGTCGTGCCAGATATTCACTGATCACAAGAGCTTAAAGTATATATTTCAGCAGCGAGACCTGAATCTGAGACAGCGTCGTTGGATGGAGCTGGTGAAAGACTACGATTGCGAGATCTTGTATCACCCGGGCAAGGCTAATGTAGTGGCGGATGCTTTGAGCAGGAGGCCCGGGGGTAGTCTATCTTGTTTGAGCGCAGTACAGAGGCAGTCGTCAGCTGATTGGCAGATTTTATGCGACAGCCGAGTTGAGTTCGAGTTCACTCCGACGGGAGGGGGGGCAGCTTGCGCATGTTCGTGCACTTCCGCAGTTACTTGACCGTATTCAAGAGGCTCAGCCCAGTGATGACCGTCTTTCAGAGATCATGGAGCAGATTAGGCAGGGCAGAGATTTCGAGTTCGTGATCGATGATCAGGGAGTACGGCGATTTGGGACTCGATTGTGCGTACCAGATTCTGAGGGATTGCGGCGTGAGATTCTTGAGGAGGCGCATAGATCGACATATAGCGTTCATCCGAGTTCCACCAAGATGTACCGCGATTTGAGAGATGTCTATTGGTGGGACTAGATGAAAAGGGACGTTACAGACTTCGTGTCAAGATGCCTGACTTGTTAGCAAGTCAAGGCCGAACACCAGAGGCCAGCGGGAGAGTTGCAGCATTTGCCCTGTAAGTCGATGTGCAACACCCCACGACTTGCGGGGAGGCGGAAATATGAAAAACGATCTTGTTCTTTGCTTAAATATCGACTAACCGCATCAATCGAAGCTAAACGATAACTAACAACTATCATAGAAGTTCTAAACTACTATGTGAAGTGATTATACCTATAGAACCGTGTCCTTCGTCTTTACATTCTCCACCTCCTTCTCGGCCTTCTCCAAGTACTAGACGATCCACCCGAGAGCTTTGCTTCAAGCTTTACCTCAAAGTAGAAGTAACTAGGTTTCTTAAAGTGCTAATCTAAGTAACCTAGGTGATATACAGAAGGGTTATGGATTAAGTAGTCTAATCTAATCCTTGATCTCAACACATGAGAGGGGAGGATTAGGGTTTAAAGAGAGAGAGCTTGAGGAGAGAGAAGGTGAGCATGAGAAAATGAGATGAGATAATGATCTATCATAATATATATCAAGCATTATCATTTATCCAATAAAAGAAAATAAAGGATGAATAATAATGCTTCATAAATACAAGAGGGTGATTCATCTCCATGAGTCATTAAGCATTTATGATGCATTAATGACATGGATGAATCACTCATATGATTCACTAATCTCATTTAATGCAAATGACACCTACACCCCCAAGTCATCATCTTCTAGAAGCTTCTCGTAAAATTACGAGAACGCCCCTCCCATCCGTGAAAACACGGAAAAACTTTAGACTGTCTAAATCCAATATCCCGATACTAGAATCTGGCTTAAACCAAAGCCGACTAGTAAAAACTGTCCGAAAAGTCGTACGTGCGTAAACACACGTATGCGTCCGAACCCTTGTCGTAAAACCATACGACTTCTATATCGTTTCGCCTGGAGCAGGGAAACTCTCTGTGTGGGACTCTATTGACTCAACTACTATGCTGGCAGTGGGTTTAACCACAGACCGCAAGCGGTACTAGCTGTACATAACGGTTCCCAGGTAGATGTCGATAAGAAGGCCGATGAGGAAACCCATCCGAACTCCTACTGAGCCTGATGTGACAATCTCCGTACAGTCCGGTCTGTTCGTCTAAGACTATCGCATATCGGGCCTAGGGGGCGGCAAGCATCAGTCCCCAAATAGCGGTATAAGTCGTGTCGGAGCGAAGCCCATTACACCCCGAGAAACTACTGGAACCTACAAGTAAATCTCGCTTGCCCTGGCCAGGGACTTTGCGTAATGGCTCTCTGACACAGCGCGATATCAACTCCCAATACCGGGAGAGACGAATCCTGTCTAACCGCCACTGCCTCCAAGTGCTCGGGACTGCACCCAACTGCTACCTGTTTGTACGACTCCTTTGAGCCGTGGTAGGGTAGCAATCTAAGAACAGTGGGACACACTCGAGGCAAAGTAGCAGTGTCAAGTCTGCGGACTATGCTGTACTCATGTCACCTGGGAACTGTTAACTGACGACTGGTATAAAAACCCAACCAACAGTTCGCTGCGAGTCCTGTCCGGTGTACTCGTAACCCAACGAGCACCTGTATACTATCTCCAGTACGACATACTGACGGCTGTGGGACAGACCATCTCCCTAACTGGGATGAGAAGCGTATACACTAGTCTACTCCGGAGTATCGATGCCCTGTCTCGATAATCCTACGACTAGGGACCTGAATAAGGATGTGCCTGTAGACTACCCAGCCCCCACTAGTGTGACTGCCATCGCAACGCTGGTAGTCAAGCAAGATCCTAAGAGCTCTATCAATACGTATACTAACATATTAAGATAGAAAAACCAAGTAGCATACAACCATGTTTAGCAAGACTGTTATATACATGTGAATATCCCAAGCTTCCATTAAGTAATATACAAACTAGTATGATACAATAATGGCCCCTAAAGCATATACACTAACAATCTCCCACTTGTACTAGGGCCATGTACTGGCGTATCGAAGACCGGTGATCTCGAGTAGCCTCTTGAACTGAATCTGAGGTAGAGCCTTCGTGAATGGATCAGCAATGTTCTTTTCAGTAGCAACTCTCCGAACCTCGATCTCCCGACGATCAATGATCTCCCTGATCAGGTGATACCGCCTCAAGATGTATCTGGACTTCTGATGGGACCTTGGTTCCTTTGCTAAAGCTATAGCTCCGTTGTTGTCGCAATACAGAGGTATTGGATCAACTATGGTAGGAACCACCTGAAGTTCTGTTAGGAACTTCTTTATCCAGACTGCTTCTTTTGCGGCATCGCAAGCAGCAATATACTCCGCTTCCATCGTTGAGTCAGCAACGGTGTCCTGCTTGGAGCTCTTCCAGCACACCGCCCCTCCATTGAGGGTAAAGACATAACCCGACATGGACTTGGAATCGTCCTTATCACTCTGGAAGCCAGAACAGCAAAGGCCTCTAACTTGAGGTCTTTTCCGCCGTAAATCAAGAACATCTCCTTAGTCCTTCTCAAGTACTTGAGAATGTTCTTCACTGCTATCCAGTGATTCTTCCCTGGGTCTGACTGATACCGGCTTACCACGCTCAGTGCGTAAGCTACATCTGTTAGGTCCACGTTACCTCTCCCGGTACTTTCGGGGTTGCGGAAACGGTAAAACAAATTTTTTCTAAACTTGGCAACATGGACCGTAAAAGCCGGATCTTTGCTAAACAAAACACTAGCATCCTAACTAGAGATCTATCTACTCGGTTAGGGGTTATACCTCAACTTGAACTCCTTCTCTTCTTGTTGTTCTTCTTCTTGCTTGCTCCGAGGGTTGATCCGGACTTTGGTCACCTCCGCGGCCTCGAGTCGTAGACGATCCACCCGAGAGATGTGCACCGAGCTCCACCTCGAGCCGAGGTAACTAGGGCAAAGAGATTGCTAATCTAAAAGCCCTAGGTTGTGTAGAAGTGATGAAGGGATGATTTTGTCTTTGTGAAATCTTTATCTCTCAACACATGAGATCAAAAGATCAAAACAAGAGGAGGAAGAAGAAGGAGGAAGGTTAGCAACCATGGAGCTTTTCTTTTCTTCTCACTTGAAAAAACAAGAGAGAGAAAATGAGAAAGAAATTATGATACAAAGAAAAATAACCATGGTTGCAATAATATAAAAACAACATCATTACTAATCCCATCAAGATAAAGTTGATGGCTACATTGAAATGACCATTATCATAATCCAAAAGAAAAAGAAAAGAAAAGAAGAGTGTAGATCCCTCTTGAAAGTCAATGGTCAACCCGGTCAACCGGTCAACGAAGTCAAGAGAGGTCAACGAGGTCAAATGGTCAATGCAATTAGCCATCATAAAATTATCACTAAAAGGATTAGTAAATGATGTCTGCGGCTCATAATGGTTTTGACCAAACGAACTATCAAAACCCTAATGAGCCCGCCTCAAAATGGTTTTGACCGAATCAACTGTCAAAACCCTAATGAGCCTGCCACATAACGGTTTTGGCCGAACCAACTGCCAAAACCCTAATGAGGCACCTCCTCCTTCATCGCTCCAGAAAACTGTGTATACACACCTGCATCCGTATTCCGTAGAATGCGGATGCACAGAAGACAAAACAAATCCATCCGTGCAATACTAGGATCCTGCTTAAACCAAAGCCCACTAGTATTGCCTGCCCGAACACCACACGCATACAAGTATACGTAAGTGATCGCAGCCCTGCCGTAAAACCATACGGCCTCTACACGTTTCGCTCAGTGCAGGGAAAACTCTCTGTGTGGGACTCTAAAGACTCGACACTACGCTGGCAGTGGGTTTAACCACAGACCGCAAGCGGCACTAGCTGTACATAACGGTCCCCAGGTAGATGTCGACAAGAAGGCCGATGAGGTAAACCCATCCGAACTCCTACTGAGTCTGTATATGACAATCTCCGTACAGTCCGGTCTGTTCGTCTGATACATCGCATGTCGGGCCTAGGGGGCGGTAAACGTCAGTCCCCCAAAAGCGGTACAAGTCGTGTCGGAGTGAAGCCCAGAACACCCTGAGATAACACTGGAAACCTACCAGTATACCTCGCTTGCCCTGGCCAGGGACTACACGTGTAATGGCTCTCCTAGACACAGCGCGATGTCAACCCCCAATACCGGGAGAGACGAATCCTGTCTAACCGTCACTGCCTCCAAGTGCTTCGGAACTGCTCCCAACTACTACCTGTTTGCATGACTCAGTAGAGCCGTGGTAGGGTAGTAATCAAAGAACAGTGGGAACACATTCGAGGCGAAGTGACAGTGTCAAGTCAGCGGACTAAGCTGTACTCATGTCACCCGGGAACTGATAACTGACGATAGGTATAATACCAACCATCAGTTCCCGACGAGTCCTGTCCAGTGTACTCGTAACCTAATGAGCACCCGCATACTATCTCAAGTACGGCGTACTGACGGCTGTGGGACAGACCGTCTCCCGAGCTGGGATGAAAAGCGCATACGCTAGTCTACTCCGGAGTATCGATGCCCTATCTCGATACTCCCACGACTAGGGACGTGTATAAGGATGTGCTTGTAGATTACCCAGCCCCCACGAGTGTGATCGCCATCACAACGCCGGTAATCAAGCAAAGATCCTAAGGGCTCTACTAATGCGTATAGGTAATATAATGAATAAACATACATGTACACATTAAAGCAGAGACAAACCAAGTAGCATACTACTATATTGAGCAAGATTGTCTGTACAACTATGAATATCCCAAGCATCCATCAAGTAATATACATACTAGTATGATACAGTAATGGCCTCTAGGGCATATACTCTAACAATCTCCCACTTGCACTAAGGCCATGAACTGGCGTATCGAAGACCTATCATCTCGATCAGCCGCTCGAACTGAGTCTGGGGTAAGGCCTTCGTGAATGGGTCTGCTGTGTTGTCCTTTGTGTCCACTCTCCGCACCTCGATCTCCTGGCGATCAATGATCTCCCTGATCAGGTGATACCGCCTTAAGATGTGCCTGGATTTCTGATGGGACCTTGGTTCCTTCGCTAAAGCTATAGCCCCATTGTTATCGCAATACAAAGGTATTGGGTCAACGATGGACGAAACCACCTGAAGTTCACTAATGAACTTCTTCATCCAGACCGCCTCTTTTGCGGCATCGCTTGCAGCAATGTATTCAGCCTCTATTGTCGAGTCTGCGACGGTATCCTGTTTGGAACTCCTCCAACATACCACCCCTCCGTTGAGGGTAAACACAAAACCCGAGACAGACTTGCTGTCATCTTTGTCACTCTGGAAGCTTGAATCGGTAAAGGACTCGACCCTGAGGTCTCCATTACCGTAAACCAGGAACATCTCCTTAGTTCTTCTTAGGTACTTGAGAATGTTCTTCACTACTGTCCAGTGGTCCTCACCTGGGTCTGACTGATACCGGCTTACCGCGCTCAGCGCGTAAGCTACATCTGGTCTTGTACATAGCATTGCATACATTATAGATCCTACCGCCGAAGCGTAGGGTATAGTGCTCATGCGAACCCTCTCCTCGTCAGGCTTGGGAGACATCTTCTTGGAGAGGGTAATTCCGTGCAATGCGGGTATGTTACCGTGCTTGGAATCCTCCATACTAAATCTCTTTAGTACGGTCTCTATGTACCTGGACTGCGAAAGTCCCAGTAGTCTCTTGGATCTATCTCTATAGATCTTGATCCCCAGAATGTACGAGGCATCACCCAGGTCCTTCATGGAGAACCGTTGTGACAAAAATAGCTTGACCGATTGTAGCATAGGAATGTCATTTCCTATCAAGAGAATGTCGTCCACGTACAAGACTAGGAATACGACAGTTCGTCCTACAATCTTCTTATAGACACAAGGTTCATCTTCGTTCTTGATGAAATCAAATTCCTTGATTGCCTCATCAAAACAGATGTTCCAGCTCCGCGATGCCTGCTTTAATCCATAAATGGATTTAAGCAACTTGTACACCTTCCCGCTGCTCCCACTGTCTACGAAACCTTCTGGTTGATCCATGTAAACGCACTCTTCCAAACAACCGTTTAGGAAAGCCGTTTTAACATCCATCTGCCAGATTTCATAGTCATGGAAGGCAGCAATGGCAAGTAAGATCCGAATGGATTTGAGCATAGCCACCGGAGAAAAAGTTTCGTCATAGTCCAAACCAGGTCTTTGACGGAAACCTTTTGCAACGAGTCTAGCTTTATAGGTTTCCACCTGCCCATCTACACCAAGTTTCCTTTTGTAGATCCATTTGCATCCAACGGGTTTTACCCCAGGTGGAGCAATATCGAAGGTCCACACTTTATTGGCGTACATGGACTCCATTTCGGATTGCATTGCTTCCTGCCACTTATCAGAGTCCCTACTGATAATGGCCTGCCTGAAACTGGTAGGGTCATCTTCTTCCAAGATGCAATCCTCTCGATCCCCATCTATGAGAAAACCGTAGTATCTCTCGGGCGGATGAGAAATCCTACCAGATCTGCGGAGTGGCTGAGGTTCGTTTGGGGTTATTGAATCTTCTGGTTCTGCTAAATCCTCAGTTTGAGTTTGTGGATCAGATATTTCATCCAGTTCTACCGTGCTCCCACTTATTTCTTTTGCAAGAAATTGCCACTCTAAAAAGGTGGCGCGGCGAGCAACGAACACCTTCTGTTCCTCAGTGTGGTAGAATAGATATCCCAGAGAATTTCTAGGATATCCCACAAACTTGCATAAAACTGACCGTGCCTCAAGCTTGTCCGGTTTTTGTACTTTTACATAGGCCGGACAACCCCATATCTTGATTCGTTCGAGATATGGTTTCTTACCACTCCATATTTCATATGGAGTCTTAGGCACAGATTTAGACGGAACCTGATTCAGTAAGTATGCCGCTGTATCTAGCGCAAGTCCCCAGAATGAAAGAGGTAACTCAGCATTACTCATCATGGACCGAACCATATCCAATAGGGTACGATTCCTTCTCTCCGATACACCGTTGTGCTGTGGTGTATAAGGAGGAGTAAGCTGAGAGAGAATACCATTCTCTTTTAAGTAATCTCGAAATTCCGTGCTTAAGTACTCCCCTCCCCTATCAGACCGGAGGATCTTGATACTTTTGCCTGTCTGGTTCTCTACTTCGTTTCTGAATTCCTTGAATTTCTCAAAAGTTTCAGATTTGTGTTTCATCAGATACACATATCCGAACCTAGAGAGATCGTCAGTGAATGTGATGAAGTACGAGAACCCACCCCTTGCATGTATAGACATCGGACCACATACATCACTGTGTATGAGTCCCAAGAGCTCTGTTGCTCTTTCTCCATGTCCGGTGAACGGAGATTTGGTCATCTTCCCTTTGAGACAAGACTGACAAGTTTCATAAGATAAAAACTCAAACGTATTCAAGAGTCCATCTTTATGCAACTTACTCAGTCTCTTCTCTCCGATATGACCAAGTCTACAATGCCACAAGTAGGATTCATTCGTGTCTGAATTCTTCCTCTTGCGTGTGTTTTGTATATTGAGAACTGTATTCCGATTTAGAACGTAGATACCATTACACAGTGTACTCTCTGCAACCAGTACCTTATGAAGGTAAATGTTCATGATATTCTTGTCAAGAACAAAGTTATATCCATCTTTATCGAGTAAAGAAACTGATATGATGTTGCAAACCATGGAGGGTACATAGTAGCAATCGTTCAAAATCATAGTCTTTTCATTGGCAATACTAGGTGATATTCACCGACGGCTACCGCATTAACTTGTGCTCCGTTCGCTACTCTGAGCGACATATCACCTGGTGCAACTTTCCTACTTTTTCTCAGTCCCTGCAATAAATTACAGATATGAGATCCTGATCCGGTATCAAGTACCCAGGAGGTAGGGCTGACCGTAAAACGGTTCTCAATTACAAGAACACCTGAAGTAGATGCAAAACCATGCATCTTCTTCAACTGGGTATCCTGGAAATCCATACAATCCCCTTTCCCTTTCTCACACTTATGACCGTTGTCACAAGTTAGAGCTGAACCAACGTTCCCCAGCCCCGAATAAGAATTCAGATCGGTCAAGCAATACATTTTATTATCTTGATTAGGGCGTGAAATGGTTGCTACCTGGAGAGAGAGAAAAGAAACACTCAGCGGGCGCTCTTGCAAGATTAGATTGGTTTATTAGTTTATCTAACCAGGATGTCTCCTACTGTTTCCTCAAATTCTTCTTAAACCTTTTAAAAGAAGAACTAGTCGGGATTTCATTCACGTCACAATACTTTCTTAACCTTTCAGCCAGGCTAGTGTCGGTACTTCGAGGAGGTTTTCCAACGCTTTCACGAAGTTCCTTAATTCAAGAACCTCTTTTCCCTGGGGCGTAGCCCCGCTAACACCTTTCTAGACACCTACTAGGTTTATAGCATTGATCGTTAAGTGAAAGTAATCTCCCGAGAGTAAACCAACTCATCAGTGGGATCGGGATCCAACTGTCATTGTGTGATAACCTAGATGGAATCCACTCTAGCTACCATACTCCAGAAGGTATGCGAAATCTGCAAGTTTCAGTACTTTTGAAACTCCCGATGTGGTTTTTGCCCCTAACGGTTTATGACCTTGACAATGCCAACATATCATGAACCGCTAGTCAAGTTCGTCCCGTCATTATCTTGATTAACTTAGACCCACCCGCATAACTCTTGACAATGCCAACATAGCTATGCGACTGTCCTAAATAATCCGAAAAATAAGGCTGCAAACAAGCAATACTTAGCTACCGATCACTATGCCTTGACAATGCCAAAATACGTAGCTCGAATACTAAGTAGTACTTGTAGGAAATGATGGAGGGCTACGGCTGGGTTTTTGGTGAAAAACCCGTTAACGTAATGAACTTGATACCGTTGAAGGAACATGGTTGCCTTTTTGAAAAAAAATAGTGGCGAAAACTTTTGCTAAAGAGGTCACTCCCTGTGAAGGGATCTCGGCTCTTTCCTCGTCGAGTGAGGTGCTGGACATTCATAACCGAATACCGCGATGCAAAGCAAGAATAATCGACTATAGTGAAGTTATTACCCTGACGCAAACTTTTGTCCAAGGGGCCACTCCCGATGAGGGGATCTCGGCCCTTGCCTCGTCGATTGAGGTGCTGGGCATTCATAACCGAATACCGCGATGCAAAACAAAAATGAACGTCCTTGCAATAACAGCTTTTGAAAAACTTGTTCCAACAACGTCTTTTAGGTTTATTTTCTTGCATTAGTTCTTTTAATGCGTCCCATCATTTAAAACCTACCATTGCAGAAAACAACCAAAATATGACGTACGCTTATGCCATTCGCATTCGCCACTGGGCCCCGTCATCACCCGTTAGGTTACTTAACTAACGACAGAGCGGGGGCTGGGCTAGCGCGGCTGTAAAACATAAGCAACGTCTAAATAGTTATTATATATAGATATACAGCAATGATAGCCAATCCAGATCATAGATGAACACTTTGGATATACTAGGAACCCGCGATTCGTTCGAGCCTGCAACGAAAAGCGGATTACACGGTCGCGATGAATAGCCAATACCCCACCCAAGACCCCTACGGGTGCGGCAAACTACCCGCTAGTACCCGAAGCGAAGCAACCTCCCTCAACGCCGTGAGTAGGCCACTCGGCGCTTCGAGATACCCGGTAGTTTGTGCACCCCCTCCATGGGTTTATCCTAGGAGCAAAAACAGTAAAAAGAATTATACAATGACGGCTACAACCCCGACCCGGTTGTGCGGCCATACAAATAATATAACATCAATTTACAAATTTATTACATGAATGAAAGAAAAAGAAACACTCATCTCACATCCACCCCGGCTATTCATCCGCGACAATCCAACGAGTTCATATACACATACCATCAACAACACAGATCACAGATGTGTATAACCCCCACTAATCGGCGTATAGCGATTAGTAGACGTTCAATACACATATAACATTACAGATATAACCATTAGCCAAAGTCTACAGAACATCGACCAAAAATACGGACTTTTAAGCCCCCAAAAACAAATTTTGCTTTCTGGAAAATCTGGGCAGAAAAGTCATATACCAAAAATCCCAAAATACCCAAATATGAAAACTGCAAGAAAAAGATTCCCCAACAGAGCCAAGGGAGCCGAGGTTCCGCGGCATAAGCAAGCTTATGCCGCGGAAACGCGGCTCTTTGGATGAGTTGGGGAATGAAATTTTTCCAGTTTTCAAATAAAAGCCTGAGCCGATTTTTAGTGTATAAATTTTTAATTTTGGAATAGTTCTAAAATCGGCAGAAACTGAATTTTCCGGGGTAATTTTGCGGGTTTTCGTCCGGTCGATATTCTTAATACTTTGCTAACATGCTAGGGTGTGTTTAGTTAGTCTCTGATACCACTGTTAGGTCCACGTTACCTCTCCCGGTACTTTCGGGTTGCGGAAACGGTAAAACAAAAATTTTCTAAACTTGGCAACATGGACCGTAAAAGCCGGATCTTTGCTAAACAAAACACTAGCATCCTAACTAGAGATCTATCTACTCGGTTAGGGGTTATACCTCAACTTGAACTCCTTCTCTTCTTGTTGTTCTTCTCCTTGCTTGCTCCGAGGGTTGATCCGGACTTTGGTCACCTCCGCGGCCTCCTTGAGTCGTAGACGATCCACCCGAGAGATGTGCACCGAGCTCCACCTCGAGCCGAGGTAACTAGGGCAAAGAGATTGCTAATCTAAAAGCCCTAGGTTGTGTAGAAGTGATGAAGGGATGGTTTTGTCTTTGTGAAATCTTTATCTCTCAACACATGAGATCAGAAGATCAAAACAAGAGGAGGAAGAAGAAGGAGGAAGGTTAGCAACCATGGAGCTTTTCTTTTCTTCTCACTTAAAAAAACAAGAGAGAGAAAATGAGAAAGAAATTATGATACAAAGAAAAATAACCATGGTTGCAATAATGCAAAAACAACATCATTACTAATCCCATCAAGATAAAGTTGATGGCTACATTGAAATGATCATTATCATAATCTAAAAGAAAAAGAAAAGAAAAGAAGAGTGTAGATCCCTCTTGAAAGTCAATGGTCAACCCGGTCAACCGGTCAACGAAGTCAAGAGAGGTCAACGAGGTCAAATGGTCAATGCAATTAGCCATCATAAAATTATCACTAAAAGGATTAGTAAATGATGTCTGCGGCTCATAATGGTTTTGACCAAACGAACTATCAAAACCGTAATGAGCCCGCCTCAAAATGGTTTTGACCGAATCAATTGTCAAAACCCTAATGAGCCTGCCACATAACGGTTTTGGCCGAACCAACTGCCAAAACCCTAATGAGGCACCTCCTCCTTCATCGCTCCAGAAAACTGTGTATACACACCTGCATCCGTATTCCGTAGAATGCGGATGCACAGAAGACAAAACAAATCCATCCGTACAATACTAGGATCCGGCTTAAACCAAAGCCCACTAGTATTGCCTGCCCGAACACCACACGCATACAAGTATACGTAAGTGATCGCAGCCCTGCCGTAAAACCATACGGCCTCTACACGTTTCGCTCAGTGCAGGGAAAACTCTCTGTGTGGGACTCTAAAGACTCGACACTACGCTGGCAGTGGGTTTAACCACAGACCGCAAGCGGCACTAGCTGTACATAACGGTCCCCAGGTAGATGTCGACAAGAAAGCCGATGAGGTAAACCCATCCGAACTCCTACTGAGTCTGTATGTGACAATCTCCGTACAGTCCGGTCTGTTCGTCTGATACATCGCATGTCGGGCCTAGGGGGCGGTAAACGTCAGTCCCCCAAAAGCGGTACAAGTCGTGTCGGAGTGAAGCCCAGAACACCCTGAGATAACACTGGAAACCTACCAGTATACCTCGCTTGCCCTGGCCAGGGACTACACGTGTAATGGCTCTCCTAGACACAGCGCGATGTCAACCCCCAATACCGGGAGAGACGAATCCTGTCTAACCGTCACTGCCTCCAAGTGCTTCGGGACTGCTCCCAACTACTACCTGTTTGCATGACTCAGTAGAGCCGTGGTAGGGTAGTAATCAAAGAACAGTGGGAACACACTCGAGGCGAAGTGACAGTGTCAAGTCAGCGGACTAAGCTGTACTCATGTCACCAGGGAACTGATAACTGACGATAGGTATAATACCAACCATCAGTTCCCGACGAGTCCTGTCCAGTGTACTCGTAACCTAACGAGCACCCGCATACTATCTCAAGTACGGCGTACTGACGGCTGTGGGACAGACCGTCTCCCGAGCTAGGATGAGAAGCGCATACGCTAGTCTACTCCGGAGTATCGATGCCCTATCTCGATACTCCCATGACTAGGGACGTGTATAAGGATGTGCTTGTAGATTACCTAGCCCCCACGAGTGTGATCGCCATCACAACGCCGGTAATCAAGCAAAGATCCTAAGGGCTCTACTAATGCGTATAGGTGATATAATGAATAAACCCACATGTACACATTAAAGCAGAGACAAACCAAGTAGCATACTACTATATTGAGCAAGATTGTCTGTACAACTGTGAATATCCCAAGCATCCATCAAGTAATATACATACTAGTATGATACAGTAATGGCCTCTAGGGCATATACACTAACAATATCTGGCCTGGTGCACAACATCGCATACATTATAGAGCCTACCGCAGAAGCGTAGGGTATAACAGACATGCGTTCCCTTTCCAAATCAGTCTTGGGAGACATCTCTTTGGAGAGGGTGATTCCGTGACAAGCCGGTAGATTACCGCGCTTAGAATCTTCCATACTGAATCTTTTCAGTATAGTGTTGATATACCTGGACTGCGAAAGTCCCAACATCCTCTTGGATCTATCACGATAGATCCGGATCCCCAGAATGTAAGAGGCATCACCCAGGTCTTTCATGGAGAACCTGTGTGACAAGAATCCTTTGACAGATTGTAGCATAGGAATGTCATTTCCTATCAATAGAATGTCATCCACGTACAAGACGAGGAATACGACACTTCTGGCCACAACTTTACTATATATGCATGGTTCATCTGGATTTTTGATAAAGTCATATTCTTTGACTGTTTCATCAAAACAGATGTTCCAACTCCGCGATGCTTGCTTTAGTCCATAAATGGACTTAAGCAACTTGCATACTTTCCCGCTGCTCCCACTCTGATTGAAACCCTCTGGCTGATCCATATAGACGCACTCTTCTAAATTACCATTCAGAAAAGCCGTCTTTACGTCCATCTGCCAGATTTCATAATCATGGAAGGCAGCAATAGCAAGAAGGATCCGAATGGATTTGAGCATAGCCACTGGAGAAAAAGTCTCGTCATAGTCCAAACCAGGTCTTTGACGAAAACCCTTTGCAACAAGTCTAGCCTTATAGGTTTCCACCTGTCCATCTACACCAATCTTTTTCTTGAAGATCCATTTGCATCCTATGGGTTTTACCCCATCTGGAGCAGAGTCCAAAGTCCATACTTTGTTGGTGTACATGGACTCCATTTCGGTCCGCATTGCATCTAGCCATCGTACCGAGTCGCCGCTCTGGATGGCCTGCTAGAAGCTAGTAGGTTCATCATCATCGATGATGCAATCCTCTCTATCCCCATCTATGAGAAAACCGTAGTATCTTTCAGGCGGATGAGACGGCCTACTACTTCGGCGGAGGGGTGCGGGAATGTCCTGTTCTTCTTGAACTACTGGTTCTACCAAACTTTCAGTAGTAGTTTGTGGTTCTGGAATTTCTTCCAGTTCTATTTCGCTCCTACTTGTTTCCTTTTCTAAAAACTGATGTTCTAGAAAATGGGCATTACGAGAAACAAACACCTTCTGTTCCTCTGCGTAATAGAAATAATATCCCTTGGAGTTCTTTGGATATCCCACAAATAGACATTTCACCGATCGTGCCTCGAGCTTGTCCACATGCTGCTTTTTAACAAAAG